>JAPYZH010001122.1:0-10493 GCA_030523085.1 Meteorus colon | reverse complement strand
GACATTTAACTAAAAATTTTCGGAATAATATTCCATTAAGGGTATCAAAATCACTTCATCAATCTTAATTTTATGCTTGGGATTTTGGAATGATAATGGGCAATGATAAAAGTAGACTAGGTCTCCAACTAATATTTTTATTGAACTCTGTGTCTTAGAGTACGACATACATAATACTCAACAATCATCTAGATGATATAACTAAAATATGTGAACAGTACCTTACATTCGATTTTTTCAATGTATCCAGTAAAAACCGCATCGATCGTTGTACCATATCTCGTCGTGGGTATATTTCTATCATTTATCATTTCAAGATTAAATACTCCTCTCAAGTATTCAATGAGTGGAGCAGATTCTTCTTTCTTGAAGGCTGTATTAAAATCACCAGACAAAATAACAGGCATTCGCGAATATATTTCTCGAGAACGGAAAATTTGTGCCGATGACGTAGCGAATGGAGCTAGATGAAAACCTGGGAAATCCATTACATCATCTATTTTTTTGATTCAGTTCAATATATATTGACGCAATTGCGAGTTTTCTGTTCTCATCAAGTTGACAAATAGCTGCACAAAAATCTCCCACGGCAGATTCGGAAGCAGTTATTTGACTTACACTCATGTTATTGATGTATGCTTGCATTTCTGAATGGACTCTCACTGAATTATCATAGTTTTTTAGTATAGCTACTCCACTATATCGAGAAGTACTATATTTCTGCCTACTCACATAATGAAAAGTGGGAATATTTGTTTGCTCATTATTTTTCAAATTAGTCTCACATAAAACAAGAGTGTTGATTGATTTTGTCAGACTTGCAGAAATATCTTCCGAATGAGTTCGTAAGCTTTGTACATTGAATGATATCATCGAAAAAACCCCGTCGACTCATAATAAAATTCGAGATTTTATCGGTGATTGTAATCAGTGGATTCAACGAAAGTCGCTCCAATTCTATTCTCAAGTCTTGTGTTTGTTTAGTAACTCGAGAACCAGTGTGATAAAATTTTTTGCTGCCATCTTCTGACAGGATGTAAAGGCCGTTTAAACCAGTGACGCGGCTAAGAGCTACGTAAACTAAATCTTGAGCATGACTCCTTTCGTTATTTTGTATAAGCACGTGCTCTGTCAACGTTCTGTTTTTTACGGCGTAAAATTACTTCATCGTCATTCATTTTCGCACTATTCTTTGCTTTTTTCCTCGTTGATCAGTTTTTTGGACTCACTAGCTGCGCCGTTGTTTACCAAAAGCAAATGAATAACAACATTCACATCGAATACTGACGAAAACAAACAAAATAGCGTGAAGCACTGCCACAAATGAGTAATAGTCTATATACTACACGGTCAGCTGATGCGAACTATAGGCGCCGCCATATTGGCTTCAGCTGCTCTAACGAGCGCCCTTCACTTTATCCCTACTCCGCGGCCGACCGTCACGCGACATGCAACACACAGACGAAAAAGTTTGGGGAGATGTAATAAAAGTTTCACTTCAATATATATGTAAGAAAGAAGAAACAAATGATAAAATAAAAAAAGTAGAATATATTTTTTTCACAAGCAATACATAATACATCGTGTTTTTCTTTGTTTAATGTTTTTTGTTATTCTTGTTTAATGATAGTTTGTTGTTTGTTCGTTGATAGTTTGTTGATCGTTTGGTCGTTTGGTGGTCGATTGTTGGTCGATTGTTAGTCGTTTTCTGGTCGTTTGGTCGTTTGGTGGTGGTTTGCTGGTAGTTTGTTGACCGGTTGGTCGTTGGGTGGTGTTTTGCTGGTAGTTCGTTGATCGTTTGGTGGTCGTTTGGTGGTTGTTCGTTGGTCGTCTGTCTGTCATCTTGTTGATAGTTTGTTAGTCGTTTGATCGTTTGGCGGTCGTTTGCTGGTAGTTTCATGGTCGTTTGGTCGTTTGGTGGTTGTTCGCTGGTCGTTTGTTGGTCGTCTGTCGGTCGTTTTGTTGGTAATTTGTTGGTCGTTTGGTGGTTGTTTACTGGTCGTTTGTTGGTAGTTTGTTGATCGCACACACACACACACACACACACACACACACACACACACACACACACACACACACACACACACACACACACACACACACACACACACACACACACACAAGAATGTGCAGGTTATGTTCAGGAGGTCTTAAAATGTCGAGATCTATGAGAATAAAAATTTATTACCCAGGTAATAAATGACTTGTGTTTGCAAGAGTAAAAAAAAATTATTTTGAAGTATAAAATAACATTATTAGTCAGAAACAATGATTATAGATTTTGTATAAGTTCTTTTCTCACGGTTTAGTCCCACTGGGGACCCGCCACGTGAAAGAATGGGAACGCATCCCATCACACAATACCTCAATGGTGATGTGGAAAACTGTGGGAATGATTTTTATTTCTTATATCGGTATCTCACTCCAATCGATATTACCATATATGAAAAGTTGAGATTGAAAACAGATATTTTCTAGACGTTACTCCATCCATCAAATCATCCGTTCTATCATCCATCTTCTCAGTCATTGAATGAGAAGCAATTTTTGGTAACACAAATTCAGCAACACAATAATTTTAGTCAGCCCAGCGGAGCGGGCAGGTACAGCTAGTCTTTATATGGGGCATTTCACGCCAAATCGAATGGTTTTAAACATTTTTATTTTCAATTTTCGTAATTTTTCGATACTTTTTAGTACCCATCAAAAGACTCTTCCTCCTAAATTTCGAGATTTTTTTGACCACCGGTTCAAAAGATTTTGAATTTTGAAAAAAAACCGTTTTTTTTATGGTTTTTCGCTTATATTGTCTGAAGAAATAGTTTAAATCAAAAAACCCACTGGATAAAAATTATTTCAAGTTTTTTGATATGTGTTTTTTGATTTCTTTAATTTAAATTGCATTTTTCTAAGTCAGTGCATGTTTGGATCTTCTTCAAAATTCTATTCTGCAGACTACTACTCGAGCCACAACTTTTAAGGCCGGTCTGGTCGTGGGTTCTCCATGGATACGACTTTCGATCTTTAAAAATTAAAAAAAATTTTTTTCACTATTTTATCAAATTTTATCATTTGTTTATCTCTTTCAACGTATTTTTTAGAACTTGGTAAACATTTCCTAGTATAACAAGCGTAGGAAATGGTTAATAATTAAAATAGACTAATAATAAGCAAAAATAAAAAAAGTCTCAATTTATTTTCGTGCTTTTTTGAAAATTTTACATATGCGATCATAAATTGAACTAGAATACTCTCTAACTTGTACGGTTTCATTATCTTTTGGAACAATGGAATGAATTTTCTGGGTTCCAGTGATTGACTTGGCAGTATTATATCTCAAATCCAGCTCTATCTTTGCTTCCGTAGAATCCGATTCAGAAGAAAACTTCACAGCAATATTCGGTAGACTATTACGTTCATATGCCCATTCATATAACTCAATAATTGTTGTCATTTGTTTATCGATCGGTTGTTGAAGACTCACTCTCGCCGCAGTTCTTTTAAAAGTTCCCCCAACACCATCGCATGGTCCTTTTCAATGAGCTGTCGTGAGAAATGCCATTCAACATCCAAACCGAAGTCTTTTTGATGATAATAAATGTTCACGAAGTTTTTAAAATTTTTGAATTGTTGTGGAGCACCGTCGGAAAAGTTAATAACTTTAGTTGCATTGGGAAGCAACTCTTTGACGAAGTCGGTTACAATTTTCAAATAAACATGGACAGCGATTACGTCGTGATTCATGCTATTCGAAATAACTATCAAACTTCGATGCGTGAGCTCACCATTCTGCTTAAAATAAATGACTACAGGAAAAATTGTCGCTTGATTGTTGTTCCAATGGAATCCCGGCGCTGCATCTTGTATTATAAACGCATAATTCTTTGCAAAATCACAAACAGCTAAGAACTCACCATCTCGTGATGATTCTTTCGCCTGTTTCATAAAAGCAGATTGAGCTTTGGCAATGAAATCATGCGGCAAAAGATTGTTGATATGCTCACAGAATATATCAACAAATTCTGAAGAGCTCTTAGTGAGTGTTTCAAGGCTACAGCGAGGACTAGATATTCAATATTTATAATTAATTTCATCTATAGCATTTTCATCAAATACATTTTCCAATAACTGCTGAAAGACGTCGATTCCCGGACATTTTGATGAGTAACAATCGGGTGAAGAATCGGAATATAAAATTAATTTGAAACAATCACTGTAGTGTACCAACGGATGTGTCGAATCACGAGTTAGAGTTGATAATTTAGATCCTGTCAGAAAATGAAACTATCAACTTTTGTAGTTGAAAAATATAATTTTCACACTACTTACCTAACATCATGAGTTTTATATTTTGGTGAATGGCACCCACACAAACAGTATGCGTACCACTGGATCCTGTAAACACACAGTTCACTGGTCTCAATGTTGCAAAAGTAGAGAATCCTCTATTGTCATCTAAATATTGTTCCTTAAAAGTAACATACAATTCTTTTAAATTGCAGAGAATTAATCTTTTTTGGATGTGTTCTCGTTGACCATTATTGTTGCGTACAGATATGAAATCTTTTTTGCCAGGTAAATTTACGCTCACATCGTCATTTTTATAAAATTCCATAATTTTAAATGTAATATCGTCTGATAAGGGACGTCCTAAAAACAGTAAAAGTTATTGAATTATGAGGAAAAGTACTCTACTCAAAAACTGTAATTTACAAACAAAGCTCTCTGCAAATTTACCTGTTTTCCTTTCCGGCACTGATAGTACACCTTCATTCTCTTTTAATGATTTTGCCATTATTGCCATTGCCATTATTGCCAGTGTCACAAATTTTTTGAATGCTCCAATCACTAGGTAATACTGTTAAAATTTGTAATTTTTGAGCTCGAGTCGTTTCTTCATCATCAAACTTTGATTTGAGATTGATTAAAATATTCTGATAATTGATTGAATTTTCATAATGATTGCATGCATTGTCTAATCCGAACAATGTCGCAAATGTAGAACGAATGTCATTATATTTTCTACTCAAATACGATGGATTATCGATCGCATATTTATCTATTTAAGGAATATTTAATAAAGGCAATGCTTGGTTGATAACAGATAGTTGAGAATTCAGACAATACCGACATCGTACGGGTAACTTCTTCACCTGATAATAATTTCAATCCTTGAACAAGAGAGAAAATAGAGATAGTTATGTATTATATTCAAGATTAATGTTTGAATACTAAAATAATAAGAATACTTGAAGAAAACGAATCACCAGTAGATATCGGATCAGTTTTCTGATAGCTTTCACTTCTGCTAGCATCATCTGATACATTATCATCAACAATAATGTCATCAGGATCAGCATTGTCATCTCCAATATCGCATCCATTATCACTTTCATCACTTTCACTAATATTATGACTTGATTTATGTTACAGCAAGGCCTAACCCAACCTGCCGGTTTGCTTTGCAACGACATTAGAATTTTTAATGTCGCCGCGTGGTCTATGGGCGCCCGTGCGCCTCCCCAAAATTGGCATCTCTATGATTGAGATGTGGCGCTGGGCATTGCCTATCGAATCTATCGACCGTGCTATCGACCACGCGCCTTCGGCCATCTTTATTCTATTCTAACGTTGTCTCTAGCAAAGTACACGCGTGCACTCTCGACCGCGATAGAAATCAACCAAATTGTAATCAATCCGAGTGTAGTTGGGGAATAATTGCGAATAGAAACTAACAATGAATCGAGCTTCACTCATTTATGTCAATATTGGTGGATATTTCGAGTTATTATTGTGAACATTAAACAATCACCACTCTACCACGCGGTGAACTGTTAGACGCCATTGAGTACGCTACACGCGCTCAAGGCAATTAATCAACAATAAATACATTTAGACAATCTATCGAACATTTAGTGAATTCAGTAGAAGAATTTCGTTCAGTGACGATACTTTGTATATTTTTACAGAATATTCATCTCCACGTGCCTTACAACCACGTGTTGAGAGAGTCACATCAATCTAACATTCATTCTGAATTATTTAAGATAAATAATTCAACACTCAAGTCACTCAATTCATTATTTCGTACATCAAACAATCACACAACAGCCCACTCAAGTAAAATCACTCAGTTATTTTCACAACCATAACCTCACTTGTCAATTCTTGTTCAACACACTCAACAATCACTATTGTAACCTCTAGTTATTATTTAAGCATTCATCGTCATCAACTTATTGTGCATCTCACCCTCATTGAATCAATAAATTTAAGTAAATTTTGAAAGAGGAAAGTAAATGTAAACAACCTGATCATATTCCACCTAATAGTCCGGCTAGTTGGCTTACAGTCCACTACCCAATTTACAAATAACATCGTAAATTAAACAATTTAGAAGCAATCGATTTAAGGGATTCTAATGTCTTTCTACAAATGAGCACAAATAATCGAAATGCGACAAATTCCATGATTCTTGAAGCTTTGCAGAAGCTAATCTTAATTCTTTATTCGACGGATGATTTACTAATTTTAATGGGTTGCAACATCTATCAAACTTAGCTTTCGCTTCCATAGTGAAATATTTATTTTACAGCGATAAAATAAATTAAACAAATTCACTGGGCTGAACGTCCAGTAGTAAACATTACAAAATAGGTTATACGTAGGAGAAAGGAACGAGAGGAAATTGTCAGTAGCGCCAATACGCGAGAGAATTATGAAATTATTTTTTTAATTTGAAATGAATTTTTTTTTAATTTTCAGCACGTGAGCGGCTGATTAATTCGTTGCTGACTCCGACTGAGAAGGAAGGACGAACTAAGAAGAAGAGGTTGCGGACAATTGGAGGAAAGATAGACTACCTAGTTGCCATCTCTATACGATCAGTCAGTTATGTTTGCATGGAGCAGACTGCCATAAGAATTTGACTGGTCTCTTTTTGCTTGTATCTGCACTCAAGTATATTCTTTGCCAGCCGGAGTAGAGCATATTAGCAGGTCATACACAATGAATTAAATTTAATCCGCTAAACTATAAAATTCAACAAGCAGAATATAATATATCTTTTAATCAGTAATGCCATCAACTGGAAACTTCATAGCTCCGAAGGATAATTCATTTTCGAGAGGTAAAATTCAAATTATAGCCTTGCGGATGGGTTCCAAGGGATCCATGTACCTGATTATAGTTTCTATTGTTCCAATCGAGCTAGCTATGGCAAACCCAATGGAATTAGGTGTTTCTCCACCTCATCGAATTCCGTATTGTACTGGGAAAATAAAGGGAGAAGTGGCACCCGCAATTGACTTCTGTTAGTCATTGTTTAAGAGCCCACTTCCGGAGTGGCTCGCGGAGTCTATTCACATCCATCCGCCCTTTATGGCAATGGATAGGCAGTCGTGCTGTTCCACATTATAAATAAAGAAATCAATGGTAGCCATCCCTGCAGATAGCAATATCTATTGCCACGAGGTGTTCCACTTCGTCAGAAGTATTGTTTGTATGTCCATTATTTTTACAATATTATATTATGCCCACATCCTCGTGATCAATAATTTGTGACGAATCATAATCACTAACCATATTTTTCAAACGAATATCATAGTTGACATACTTTTTACGCCTTGTATTCTCTGAAACTCGTCCTACACAATGCTGTTTGATATATGATTCCGTGAGGTCTTGCTCACTTTTCAAACAATTTATAAATTTACCAATTTGAGCATGATGGAAGCTAATTCTATCATTAAATGATCTATGCCATCCTTCTACAGCATTATTGTTCGAGGTAAATTTATGAATTTTTCGGCACCCACTTAACGACGCATTCATGATCAAATCACACATTTAGGTTAACTAGTTCCGATTATACTGCATTACTATCAATTGTGAAATTGTGACGCATTATATTCTAATAAAACATAATTTATCGTATGATATTTTGGTATGTGATATGGTTTCTTATGATATTATGACTGTGATATTATGTCGTGTGTTATTATGACGGTGAAATTGAGTCGTGACACCGGCGGTGATGGCCTCTCCTAATCCGTCGCTATACGTGACCCCACGTCTCTTTCGTGGATCAACCGTCTCATTGAACGATCCATGAGTGATCCTTTCCAAAATTTCGTGACCAAGAGTGTGACGTGTCATCTGAATTTTATTAAATGTATGGTAATGAACGAATTTTCTCCCTTCCCAATAGGCTTGGAAAATATTTTCTCTCATCAAGATTAGTGTTATGATGGCAGCCATTTAAAGATATCCCAATATTCCAATAATATATCATTGAAAATAACGAAGCTTTTTCATTGGTTTATGAGTGAAAATAGTGCCCTTTTTGCCCCCCCCCCCCCCCTTACGCTCTATTCTCAATTGTGAAAAAAAATTTTGTCTCAAAATGTACGGGGCATGGGACTCTTTGGGATTGACATTTTCTAAGTTTGATCGCTTTGAGATCATATCCCAACCCCAAAATCGCTTGCAAAAAAAGTTGGTTTTTTTGATAAGAAATGGAACATCACAAAAAGCTTTCATCCCGTCAAGTCCTGGTCTCGCACACTCATCATTTATATGAAGTGACATTTATTACGAGATTTTGCACGGCCTATATGCAGAATCGCTAGTTCATTCGTGGTTGTAAAAATAACTGATGTCCATCTTTTCACTACTTCGCGAGAAAACGGTGTGGTCAATTTCAATGCGCAGCCAGCCAAGTCGTTTGTCTTGTTGATATCTACAAATATCAATGCAATTTTTTCCCTCTCAGATCAATAGTTTGATCGCTATCATAAAAAATTTTCATTTCGGCCGACTTCGACGCAGTGTAAAAATTTCTGCTAAGAAAAAAGAGGTGTAGCCGGACACACGAGGGCCCATCACAGGACCTATGTATTTCCAACTATGAACTACAGGACAACTTCACAACAGTATCATTTGGGGTGGAACACTTGTTTGACAGTCTTATGAGCACTTATCCTTGCTGCTCATATTTTTTACACTGCTCCAGTATAGCTCACGATTATCAGGTCAAGTTCAATTGATGTGGCATTATTGAGTCAGCAGAGAACTCTCGGGACTCCTTTTTACATCTAAGTTGTTCCACTTGACTCATCTTACAGTTTTGTATTTTCGGAAGAACATCGTAGCGTAGATAAAAATGAATTAATTTTCGAATAATTTCAATTTTCAACGAATTTAATGGCATCGATAGGTGATTTTCACGAAACTGCAATCGATAGATTCAGATTGATTAGCTGAATTGAAAAAAGTTGCATTAATGTTCTTCCCACTGAGAAACCAATTTCGTACTATCTTTCTCTACTACCATTAGTTCCATGATATAGAGATTCATCAATGACACTGTCGACTAGATATTAGCTATAGGCAGGGTAAATCAATTCACATGACTCAAAATAGATTTGTATATTCATGTATGCATTATTAGAACCACCGATTTGTTGTCTGTGAACCATCAATCATATCAATATACACGTATATGTATTTCTATTACAACAGAATTACTCACGAAGAATATTTGTCATCGAAAAACAACGTTCCCATCTGTTAGTCATACTGTTGCTTACCTTTGTAGATCGTAGGTAGAATACAATCAATATAGAGTTTCGTATCAGTGCACATTATACATAGAAGAACAGACTGTCGAGGCATGATTGAAAGACAATATGTGGACAGGACTTATGTGACGTTAAATATAGGTTTGTACATGTTATGATAGGAAATATCCCATTTTTCCCATAATCCCCTTCGAATCTTCATAGCAATATTCTGTTTCTCCCTTCTTCTTTTTATCAGAATAGAGTAAGTATCTTGGAAAATGAACCACTATTGTGGTCCACTTCTCTGCCATGTGAATGTATTTTCAATATAAATTCAATATAACAAAATTGTGCTTGTATATTAGTTCATGGTAGAAGTTGAGCGAGTTAGAGAAGAATGATCAGCTCTGAGTCCATGAACTTCCCGCTTGTTAGATTCATTGAATCTTCAGAGTGGACATTTAAACTTTTTCATGTTGGAATGAAATAAGGAAGGAATGGTTGAAAGGTTATATTTCCGTCATTCTCTTAACGGAATTGATGTCCATGACGCAGTGACCGGCTGCATCAAATGAATCAAGATATTCCTCTGACGGCTTTATACCCGCTGTTCTCATTTCATCTCGAACTTTTTCTACCTGAACAGATAATACAGAAACTAACAGTCAATAATATTCATTATACTCCTGATGAGTGGCATGATCAAGGGGGCATCAGAGCCAAATAGTCTAGGCAACAAGTGCTTTTTTAGTCAACTTTTGCGCAACTTCTCGGAAAAATACAAACGAGGTGTCATTCGATTCGGAATAACATCCAGAAATTTTTTGAAAGAGATGAATCGGCGGAAACGAAAATTACTATAGTTATAAACAATTAACTGAAAAAAAAAAATGGGTTTCGTTTTTTGTTAATATCTCAAGAACTAATCGA
>JAPYZH010001112.1:0-14767 GCA_030523085.1 Meteorus colon | reverse complement strand
GAGCTGCTCACAAATAGGTTAACTGTAGGATATACAGAAAGAGAATAGAATGTTGCCAGATCAAAGAAACGACGCAATGGGTATATTTTTGGACTTCTGTATGGTTTGCATGGGGTGACCGTTTTTAAAGTTGAGCACAACTGCTACTTGGGAACGTCCTTAAGTAACCCATTTAAATTTAGTGTGTTCTCTAATTCATGGCATATTTCAAATGTCGCACCAAATGATTGTGTGGTTTCAGAACGATGATGACCAATTTAGTTGTCACCAGCGATGGATTACTATTGTTGATTCGCAAATGACGCACTTTTGTAGACCCTATTTGAACCATTAGAAAGCCTTTGAATGTGCAATTCAATACAAATCGCCCTATCACATTGATGGACTCTCCGCGAAGTCGATTAGTTGATTGATAAATATACTGTATTTAGTTGTATCGTTACAAACGAACTATTATTTTATATCAACCCTTTCGCTTTTTTCCAAATCTCATGAATAATGAAGGAATGAATTCTAGTGTCATGTCAATTCATTACCTTTTATTTTGTTGTATGAGGAAACTACTCACCATCACTTAATTGAGAAATATGAATGATTTATATTAACCATAGCCTATATTCATCAAAATCAAGGAATACGAAACAGGACATTGACAAAAATTATAGACATTCAAATTAGATTCAAGGGGTTATTCTATTTTCCAATATAAAAAAATTAAATTTTTCTTCTTTGCATCTTTTTGTAGTTCAAATCTTCAAGAATATCGCATCCAGAGAATTGGAAAAATTGAAAATGTTTACTATCCAACCAGTTGACTTCAAGTTTGATATGGAACTTCAGTATACATGTATATCCATCGTCCCTACGTGGATCATCCCCGAATAATTTTTGTTACTATTTTTGAAAAATTCAAAAAGTGAAGAAAATGACCGAAAACGGTCTTTTCTTTACTGCTGCCATCTTGCGAAAAAAATTTTGCGTTTTTCTCCGTTTCCGACCATAGCGACATACTTTTCGATTAAAAATATATCTTCAGATTTTGTTTCTAGTTAACGGGAGAGCTGAAACCATGTCAACCAGTTGACCCCGTTTTTTCCTTCTCCACATTTGACGCCGCATAATGGGCGCATTTTTCAATTGTTTTTTTTTTAACTTCCCGATTTTTTTTTTTCATTCATGTCTCATTGTATTCTTGAACGCTTGGATGTGCCGATCGGTTTCACACTTTAAAAAAAATAGAAAATGTATGATTTATTTGCTCCATAGTATTTAACATCAAGTTAGATAACCATATTCGGGAAACATCCATAATTTTTTACAAGACAACATGCTCGATATATTCGATGATTTCGCATTGCATGGCCATCATAGTGTAATTCATTACGCTGATCTTTATTATGCGATAATAACGTTGCAAAATGTATTGCAAACGTGGCACAACCAATGTCGTTGCTCTGTCGAAATGTGTCATTTTTACGGAATTTATTGAGAGTATTCAAAAAATCTTGTTCATCATCCCCAAAACAATCCTTTTATAAACTATTATGAATGTGAATATAACCCTGACCATGGGATTTAGTGCATATCCAATGTCATATCACATCCAAACCTATAGTCCACCATAATATATTATCTAGATGTTTTGTTTACGTCTTGGAATAGGTTGTAAATTGTTCGAGAAAGCGCTTAGATATCTCGTGTTCTGTACCAAATTATGACGGCCATGTTCATTCAATGCTCTGTTCATAATTTTTCGAAATAAATTCATATGTGTATCTCGCAAAAAACCGTCAGGTCTTTTTACATTTCTACATTCTTCTGTAGAGATAGTCAAATCAAAATTATTTACTTCATGAACATTTTTGTTAAACATATTTCTTGTGTTTTCATTCAATGATCCAGTATCACTACTATTACCATCAATAATTATCCCCCCCGGCGTATGTATATATATATTGGAGATAAGGGAATAATTGGGCTTCCCTCGAAAATGGAAACTTTCAATATTTCATCCTACGCGTTTTATTATAGTTATACTAAAATAATAAAAATGAAGGAAATAATTATTTATTATAAAATCCTATTGGATTTTTCCGTGTTTATTGCGTTAGGATTAGACTTGGTGACATCTGGTCATCTAACGTAGCCACGATCACAGGATAGAGTAATGTAGGACTGATGTAAGTAGTGCCTCGACAATTATGACCTGAATATATTTTTTGGAATGCCAGAGGTACACAGTGGAATACTAGTACCTTAGTTACAATTTGAGATTCGAAGTGTGCGGTCATGCTGTCCTGGTGATCGTGGATTCGTTCAGTCTAAGACTATCTTTGAAATTGTGATAGTTATCGTTACCCTTATCATCTTTTGTCAAGCAATGGTGAAAACAGTGCAAATGCCCAAACTAGTAATTCTCCTCCGTCATATATATATACATATGGGCAGGTCCATTTCATTAGATGCTGATTTTTTCCTCGGAAGTAGACAAAAGAAGGAGATGATCCTGCAAATTTGAACCTGCTACGGTCAAATCCGGCCGCTGGAAAATTTCTCAAAATGCGAAAAAGTCGATTTTCTAGTCATTTTTAAAAATGAATATCTCAGCTCCCATATAATCTCGAGATTCGGTTCAAACAGCATTCATCTCTGTCAACCCTCTCCTTCCGATAAAGAAACAGAGATTTTCTATAAACTCATATCCGGTTTAGCTGGGAGCTTCCAACTGAACCACTGCATTAGCAAAATTTTATCTGTTTTTAAGGAGCCATGCAAGAAGACTAATTATTGACCCATTGCCTCGGATTTGTGTGCATTGTTTAAAATTGAATTTTGCACGCTTTGTGGTGAAATTTAATGTGCTTGTCATAAATAAAATGATAAAGCGCAGTAATTATTTTCTGTTATGAACTTTTACAAAAAAAAACTCTGATTTGAAGAAACATACCTGTTCATAACTTACAAAAGCCAACATTGAAAATAATTGATTTGACATAGTTATTAGTACTATCATACGCAGAAAATAGTTTCTGCCTTTCATCATTGTATTTCTGACAAGCATATTAAATTCAACCAAAAAGCGTGCAGAATTCGATTTTGAACAATGCACGCAAATCCCGGGCATTGGGTCAGTAATTAATCTTCTTGCATCGCTCCTTAAAATGTTCTAAAATCTACAGTTTTAAAAGTAGAGGGTTGAATAACAGCTGATATCTTTTCGCGTAGGTGTATTCTGTTGATATCAGCCCTAATTCCCCATCATTTGCTTCGATTTCGTTATTATACGGCCATCCAAAGCCGATGAATTTTTGAAAAATCGATCGATTGAAATTCGATGGAGGAAGAGAATTACAAAACTCTTTACATTGATTATATGACACAAAAAATGAGTCACACAATAATACTGCAGAGGGATCCTGGCTCTCCTAGAAATGCGATACTGTATGACAATGTGTGGGCGTGTGTGAGAGATGCTCCCAAAATGTTTCTCATAGATGCTCTTCCACTCATGCGAGAAGAGTTGGTTTTCAGGGTTCATATGTAATAACTAGGTAAATTGACTTTTTGAGAAATTACCGAACGACTAATGCACATTTATTATTTATCTACAGCAACGTGACCAATGACCTTTTATCTCCTTTATGTATATAGAGTCTAGTCATATACCTTGCGGTTCAATGTGCCTCGATAAAAGTCCAATAACAAATGGTAATAAGGTGTTTAGCAGCGTCAATTCATCTTCGAACTCATGAGTTCATAACAATTATAATTTGGCGGGAAATGGCCAAATGAGTCAACGAAAGATGGATAAAAGAAGTTGAAAGTAGATGGAAAACCGAGTGTAGTACGAGGCTGGAATAATGATTATAGAATGTTCCATTGGGGAAAAGAAAAAAAAAATTCGTCTCTGCTCCACTTCTCTATTTTCATAACTAAAATATGTCTACTTTTTTTCTCTCCATCAAATGCTAGTGGTTCAACCTTCGCTCTTTACCAACTTATTGCAGTGAAACCCTTTCCTCGTATTAATTGTCAACTGATACTTGCAGAATTCTGTGAGAGGATATCTTCGGCGTACATGAATATAATTTACCGTAGTGAAACTTACGACGCATATGAATTCATTCGTTTTCTATTGACGATTTTGCTCATTCGATTCAAATTATAACGACTTTGTGACTCGAGATATGATCGCCCTGGCCTTGTTGTGCTTGTGGCCTTGCTATAAAAAAAAAAAAAAGAACAAAAAAGCAATTCTATATTGACGGATGATACTGTATATTATACAGAATGTCCAAGGTCATTATTTAATCAAATCAGGGTCGCAGAAAATTCGTACATATATTGTTATCGTAACAGATTTTACCAAAATATAAAGAGGTCATATAACACTCATTCGCAGATCGGTTTCTGCATATTCACCAAATATTCTTAATCACAACAATGCGAAGGTCAGTATTGATAATAGTATCGTTGAGATTGAGATGCGTTAATGATGTCTCATCCAGTTCAATATTGAAATTATATGGGAGAAAGTATATAAAGGAAAAATATACTGCTTACGTAATATCCAAAGAGTGGTACAGTATGTATTTTCACATTGATGATCATGATTGTGATTCTGGCCGTAATTTAACAGACAAGCGCGACGTATTTGCAAAGTCATCGCGTAGTTTCACATTCGATCTACCTATCCAAATATTAAACTGTAATAGCTATCCAGATTACTTTTCTACTTCCCGATAGGAAGTTATTTTAATTTCCAAATAGCCATTACAGCTATCTCTAATATAATTTTTTTCATAACTGTTTGTACATTGCAGTCACACACGCGAAGCATTGCTCGTATATCTCTACCGATAATTACATCCGTTTTTTTCCTAATCTTCACATAGATAAACAATGTGATCGTGTAGTTCAGATAAGCAGCCAACACAAAATTTCAATTTTCGGTATGTCAATGAGGTCAATAAATAGAAGAAGTGGCGAAACATTTCGAGCAATTTCGAGGCGTTTATGAATGTTCCAGTTGATTCTGCGCATTCGAATGGACATATGAATATTTTATGGTTTAAATGAATTTGCACGAACAGCCGCGCGACTTCAACAAAAAGTAGAAAATGAGAAATATGGTCTCCCAATTGAAGGATTAATCAAACAAAATTGATGTTACATATATGATGGCGATAAATTCTATTTTCCATCGGAATTCCTCTGTTTTGTTTGTAGCCATGTTTATTATTATAGACGAAAGGAAGGATTTGGCTTTTTCTATTCATTGATATAGCGGTTGCTCGGTGACGTTTCAATCCTGCCAAGCGATGTAAAATTCATTAATTTCCACAAATTATTTTAGGTATTCATAGCCTTCAAATATAATATCAATAGTAAACACAATACAACCTCAACGATATCATTGATAGAGTATATCACATATTTTCGAATATCCAATGAATTTTTCAATAAACGTCACGTCAAAATAAATTGAAATTTCACCATGCAAATTGATATTATGTGACGGAATTTTTGTGAACAAATACAACAACAGGGGTTCGTTTCAAAAATATCATTCTTCAATCATGTCATCTGTAAAACATTGAATCATCTGCATCAAATGTTTAATGTAACTATTCAGTAGCTTTTTTCATGTGCATCGCGAACGTATATAGTTTTTGGTTTATCAACAGTATTTGCGCAAACACATATATGTTCTTACAATATCTATGATATCTATTCATAGAGTCGCAACATTAAATTATAGAGAAATAGCAAGAGAGATGAATATTTAAATAAATATTTGGTTTCCATCAATAAATTAGATATTGTTATTTTTCATCGTCGCGGACGGTGGAGATTGTACAAAGTTGAAATTTTTTACCATGTCATTAAGCTGAAATTTTACCATGGTACATCACGATCATGTCTATATTTTATTTTCAGTCGAAGCATAAAGATTGCATCTACATCAATTCAATTCAGGATCGATTATAGATGAAGTTTTGTAACTCAATTTATTCATTTTTTTTGTCAGTTGGGATAACTGGTGGATGGCTATCTCTTTCCCATATTTCTTACTAGCTGTACCCGCCCGCTCCGCTGGGCTGAATAAAATTATTTTTTCTGCCTACTGCCTACCCCCTAAGAACGATGGCGTGATTATTCATAGCCTATGACCATTTCTAGGTTATCTCTATCACCATACCAAATTTCATCAAAATCCGTTCAGCCGTTTAGGCGTGAAAGAGTAACAGACAGACAGACAGAGTTACTTTCGCATTTATAATATTAAGTATGGATACAGAATTTGAAGTCACAATACTCGAACACTGCAACAGCATACAACAGTAATGTCTTTCTGAAAGACGATATTGAATCTCAGAGGTGCACATCGAAAAAAATCACTGAAGATAAAAATAGTGTTAAGCGCACCTATTTGAAACAACGAGTCGGGTACGAACCCCGAAGTTTTGAAATTGTATTTTTTTTTTTTTTTTTTGGAAGGGAAACTTAAACAAATTCAGAATATCGTGCTTGAAGCAATATCGTATTGATTGCAGGGTGGCCGTGCCCCCGGGGAACACATTACATGATTAAACTACCGTGTGGACGCAAACAGCGGGGGGGGCAGAGAGGCGCGGTGAACGGTGTTGGGTCGGCCTTGCAGCACTTACCTTATTAAAATATCCACCGAGTCGACATGCGGCCCTTATAACAAAAAACCTCGTTCTGTGTAAATCAGCATTGTTCCACCAACCCTTATCATTACTCCAACCAGACTTAATAATGACGGAATGAAAAAAATAATAAATATATAAACCATCTAAATAACATGTTGACTTGCCGTATTGCATTCGAGATCATCACTTTCACTCTGATGCATTTTCTATGTAACTAATTGAATTCGCGATGATTTAAGTATATAATTAATTTTGTTCAAGAAACAGGATTTCGTATCTTTGATGATGTTTAGAATAGCATTCATGGGAAAATGGAAGAATAAATACGAGACGATGGGTCAAGTCAAGCGATGAAAATTGCTGCAATAAAACAGTCTACTTTTTTTTCCTCAACGCATAACTAAAATCTAACTGCTCGCCATCGTTCATTTCGACATCCAATTGATTTTTGCCGCAGGATTATAACTCAAATTTAAGTTAACAAGAATATGACTCAGATTTCCATCACAATTTTTCGTCTTTGTATCTATTTCTCCACTAAATTCAATATACCTAAACATTTCTAGTTCGTGCTATTAGTGAATGGAGTAAATGAATTCATGAAAGCACTCCCAGCCCGATTTATGCTTGTTTAATTTTTCATCACATGGCATCATTATATGCCATAAATATTGATTGGAATAATTTGAGAAATTGTGCGCGGTCGTTAACTCAGTAATAAAGGTAGACGCTCTTCAAGCTGCTTGTGCTTTGCTCATTTACATATGCATAATTAATTGGCGCCTCCGACCTTGCTCTACTCACCGAGATTGAAGGGATGAATAAGTCACATAGACAGGCGAATGTAAAACCGTGATTTTGAACAAACTATTCATTGTTTCTCACATCTTTTGGCTTATGATGATCTATAATTTGAATAGATATTCAATAATTTGTATGCGTAGTTTTTTCTTTACTTTCATTCAACATCAAAGTGTTGTTCGTTCTGAATACTTTTATGACGAAATATACATTTAAGATTTTCATGCCCGTCATTCCCGTCAATTTGAATGCACGCAAAAATACTTGGCACGTATATACACTTCACAAGTGAGACTATGTATGAAATCATTTTGCTCGTATATTCGTGGCGCGTCACGTGTGAATACACTGACGGTGAGAATATACACTGATGCATTATACACAAGCGGTAATCTGTTGCATTCTCAGGAATTTTTTCCCAATTTTACTTAAAACAATACTATATTTATACAAATCCAATGTAACTAGTGAATGTACTTATAAAACAATCCATTTCCATCACGTACGAACAATGAACTCTCATGATGTTTAAAAATGAAAAGTGACAATATTATGCAATTACGAATGAATTTAATTTTCAGCGAGAATGCTCAACTAGAATTCTTTTTTCAGAATAATCATGTAACGAATTCTACCTCAAGTGAGTTATCACAGAGAAATTTTGAGAAAATGTAATGATCCGCACGATAAAAAACAGAAGTCCCTCGTCTCCGACACACTACAGAAAAAATGTCACCAAAGCTGAACCTCAACTGCAACTAGACCAACATAATCAGATAGTTTCGAGCAGTATTTTGCAAATAATAGATTTAAAAAATAATGCAAATATGCTGAAAAAATTAGTGGCATAGGCTATCAATCACAATGTATGAGAAAAGACTCCTGCTATGAAACAGTTTTGAGTCTTTTTTGAACCAATATTCCCGTGCAGATATCGCCATTAGTTTCTTATAAATAACGGCGCCATACTGATGTTTATCTATTGCACATACATATATCCTCATGTAAAATTATTTTTTCGTGTCCCATCATCGAAATTCAGTTTATCTTATCTTCTTGATAATTCTAAAATCGAAGGTCAGATTGTTCTTTATATAATTTTCACTGTGTCATAATGGATAAGAGGTGGGAAAGCATTGTATAAATCAATCTATTTATGCTAATGATAAACTGGTCGAAATTCTCAAAAGTATGTTTATTTGACCTTACCCTCAAGATTTTTATTCCTAGCAAGAAGAGCAAGCAACACATCTGGGTTAGGTGGCGCATCGGTGATATCTGGGTCTTCAAGATGGTGCACGGGGGCAAGCGAAGAACCCAATGGTTGAATAGTAACGGGTGGTGGTCGCGGCATTAATATAGGTCCATTGTTGGGCGGTAAGGCCCCGGTACTATTTCCACCACCGACGACACCACCACCACCACCATTACCGCCAAGGCCACCAGCTGGATGAAGAGAATTGTGTGACGGTGGACCAGTGTTTGGTGCAGGTTGCACTGCAGCAGACATTGAAAGATCGACGCCACCGAGTAAAACCGGTCGACAGCCAACGCCGCTTGACACCACCGGGAGGATTCTTCCACCTCCCGGCAGTGGTGCATACGGCAAATACAGCTCCAGTCTAGCGTCACAGAGCTGTTTAATACCTCAACTATGGCCTTTCAAGTTAATTTTGATCTTTTATTTCGAATTCGAACAGTCACACCATTTTTTGGAATGAAAAATTCTTCAAACCGCAGTTTATTCGTGAAATAAAGATTTCATCATCCACACTATTCCATCGAATTCTCTTTTATAACTATATATTATGCGACAAAATGCACTACCACCGATGAGCCTTTCGAGTTTAGTCTTTTATATGAAATCTTTTGTATTTTGCACATCAATATTATTACACTGGATCATTAATATTCGATTGATCAATTTAGTTCACTTTCAATAATTACATTATTCCGATGATTGATATATTTGGACTATGGAGAGGTTGAAGTCTGAAAAAAAAATGAATTACTGGTATTTTTTCCAAACGTTTTGAAAATATCGAGCCCCGCGGCGGGGATCGCGTCCGAGCGGGCCCAACGTCATACACACACTCGGTGCGCACAAATGTACACAACAACACACGCGGTATATAGTGGTCGGTATATATAATTCGTCGCCGTTTTCCTTATCAGGCCGCTCTCGGTTGCCGGTTTATCTCGACCATAACCTTGGTTATATGCCTTCACGTACAAAAATGCTTGATATATCCAGTTTGAGATTCAACAGAAATACTAATTTCTCCAATATAACGTGTTAAATATATATAGATATTAACGAAAGTTCACAATCATTGCACGAACACTGTCTGCTGGACAAACATAGAATTGGACTGTGCGATGACCGATGCCAATCGATATTTCGTTTGATTCACGCACAATGTCGCCAAAGATTCTCCTCAGTTCGGCAATGGAAATATATATATGTATAGACGTCGTTATTGTTTTTACACGCGTGTCAATGTAAATGTCTTACAGATCTCGAAGCTCGTCTGATGTAAATCGTATGTATGTGTGTGTATATATCTATATATGTATGTATATAATGTGTGTACATATATGTACACGTATGTGTATGGAGTTGTGGTGACGGGGAAGAGTAAAAGAGTAAAACGCATTTGGAGAAAGGAACGAATGAAAAAGAAACTGGTGACTTTAGTCGCCGCTCCTTTTGCGGATCCTTTTTCGCAGCCGCGCCAGGAGCCCGCCGGCACGTAAGAAAGAAGTCCGGATTCCGTGACTTCGACGATGACGAGACACGATCGGCACCATTCGACTCTTTAGTATATTCCCCCTTTTGATATTAGCACAATAGTTTTTTTATCCTCACTATTTATCTTTTTTTTTTTTTCCACTTAATTTCCCCCTTTTTTTTTATCGCTTGTATTTAACTACGAAAATTTCCTATCGCTTTTTCATCCACAGATAACGCAGTAATGTTATTTTTCATGATTGTTGCGATGAAGAAAAAGCTTATTTTTTATTAAAAATTGTCACAATTTTTCACTTATTCACAAAATGAATACAAGACAAGAGATAGAAGGCTGAAAGAGTGAGGATGAAATGCAACCACGAACCGGAAAGTGCGATTTGATAACACAGTGTTGGAGAGACTATGGCGGAGAATATGTCGGGAATAGGGCGGCCAAAAGAAGAGTGAATCCCCTTTTGGGTGAATATGAGTCGGAGGGATGATGGGATCACAAATGCGGGAGGGAGTGAAAAAGGCAGGGTGAGTTAGAAAAAGATGACGAGAGATGGCAAGATGCGAGAGGGATAGTTGTGGGTGTAAAAAAACTGTAGGGGAAATTATGATGACGATAGGGGAAATGGCAACGTTACGAGAGGGAGACGAGACAGAGGATGCCTCCTACTCTCGGAGCGCATAGCTCCACCAACCCCAGTCGGGTTATTCTACCACCGTTGCATATTACGAGTACGAGTGGTGGGAACACGTGCCACCCCCTCATTCGTGTACGCCTGCGCTCGACCGAGATGCTTGAACTCTATATCGCTCGCGGCGCTTGATAATACTGAAGTCTCCCTTGATTTCTGTACAAATAAGTTGGAAATGGATGAACAAATAAGAATAATCAAACGATTTTTTTAATTCCTTGGATAGCTACATTGAGTATAGAAATTGTATTTACAACAGTTTGAATTATAGACAAGTCGAAATTGCGGATGATAATACAGATTGGTGTGGATACTAAAATAACGTTGATTCTTCGTATCTTCTCGATCACCTTGAATAATCATAAAGGTATTAAAATCAAAAATTCATTAGATGCGAATTTTATTTCTAATCGTTGGGACAGATTCTTCATTTTCATGAATACGAACAATAATGATAAATACCTAAACTATAAATGTAACATCCAATTCCATCCCACGTAATGCAATATGTAATGTAATTCATGTAATTAAACACACATAAACAACAATTGCATATTTGTCGCAAAATATCTAATGACAATGATGCACGGTTCCACATAATACTCGCCGTTGATTAGCAACCTTTATCCATTATGTATGGATCATTGGATGGCATCGAATGGTATGTATGGAACTTAATGAGATGCAAAGACTTCATTTTCGAAATTGTAGGGTAGAGCGGGGCGAGTTGAGCAATTGTTCATTTGATCTCTCATAACTTCTACAGGGTGTGCCTAACACACTCCATCTTAATACCATTGTATGTGCGATCCTATCTTTTTCGAAACATCAGCGGCACGAAAAATAGTATCAGGTGTGGTTGTCTTTACAACCTTGGCTTTTTATAGCCATAAATGCCAAGCAGGGTCGAAGTTTGCAACTTGCCCTATGAGCGGGGAAAGTTGAGCATGGATGAGGTGCAAGTTGACAAATTGTAAGAATTGTTGTAATTGTTTCCTATTCAATATTTATCTTATGAGAGTCATTCATTTTATGCACTGAAACCAAACCGTGCGTAAATTCTACCCCTACTTTGTGACCGTTTTCAATGCTCTCTTATGGCAGAGAGTCACGAAGTGGCGGTACAATTTACGCACGATTTGGCTTCACTGATTTCATGTTGAATTTCGCGGCAACACCATTTATGCTCTTGTGTTCTGGGAGAACACGATAAGACCACAGTTTCCACTATATCCGACAATTTCTGATTTGAGGCCGTACCTCTTGTGATCGTCCTTTTGTATCTTCGCATCGTAGTAGAAAATTCGGTGCAAATACATTATTTTATCTCGCGGAAATACATAGTAAAGCATATAGCATTGTCTGCCCAACTGAATTTAAAAGAAGAAGGGTTGTATTTGCTCGCTCGCTGCGCTCCGTCGCGTGTGGGGTTATTCTTGCTCGCTCGCTACCCTCGCTCACGAGTAGAGTGCCCATATCTCGTAGTAGATAGGTTTTGGTGGTGCTCAATTGGAGAATCGCTTTTTCATATTTGATACTAATAAGTATGACACCAATAACCTCCCGCTGCTACTTGCTATCTTCGCTCGTTGAGTCCCGCAGAAATTTTAATTTTCCCGCTCAAATTCCATTTTCAGATATGTTTAATGAAAAAACTAAAAAACTACTCAACCGAATCAAACCAAAATCTAATCAGCACCAAATTACACACACACGCGCACACACACACACACACTATGTGCTGGAAATGTGCAGGGTATATTGGGAGGTCTTAAAACGTCAAGGTCTGTTGAAAAATCGATTTTTCATTTGCGGGGTCAATACAATAACTTCCTTACAGGAAGTTAAAAACAATATTCCTTCCACAGCTATTTACAAGATAGTCATAAATAAATACGATGAAAATATTCATAGTTACGCTAACTTTCCGCATCACTACATGAGCTTCTTTTCTAAGGTATTTTGATAGCCAAACCACTTACGTACTTGACACCTCATTTTTCTCATTTTTATTCGAAAGATTATTATACTTAAATGCACCAAGAAAACAAATATCTTAATTTTTCACCACATTGTTGAAGTGATATTATTGATTAAAGTTATGCAAAAATATATGTGAGCTCTCGTGGATGTCTCTGTTCAATAACACCGAAAATTGATGAATCGTAGAAAAATGACACAGTTGACTTAAAGGGTCTGTTTACTTTGGACGCATGAACAATACGTTATATATACGAACTTTTTCCAAGAACACTGTTATGTTTATTGAAACACATGTTGTCAGGCTTAACAAAACTATTAGTAAACTACAAATATAACAAAAATCTTTTTGATTTTTACCACTTTTTCAGTGTGAAAATGCCAGATGAAAAGGTGTCCTCAAAAAGTAAGTACATGTGCGATATTAATAGAATCTGGACAACGGCCCACCAGAAATAGGAAAATTTAATGGTTTCAGGGTTAGCGTGACAGTGGCTATATCCACAACCTCAAATATTGATTTATATCAAAAAATGACCAAATGGGTGATAAAATAAAAAAAATTAAAAAACGTATTTTTTGCCCAAAAAAAATAGTGAAAATCAAAATTTTGCGATAATTCTGGTCTGGGATATAGCGGTAAGTGTACAGCATATGTGGTTAAATTTTCATCAGGATCGGTTCGGTAATTTCTGAGTTTTTTTAACAAGTGGTTCGAAAACGTTGTTTCGAAAAAAACGCGTTTGAAGTTTTTTTTTTCTTTCAAATTATGAAAAAATCTTACCTATACGCAGACGAATATACCTGTACCATACAGAATCCCTTCTGCGGGTTTAAGAATTGGTTTTTCGTCTAATTTATCCTCTTGAATTTACAAAGTAGTAGACAGACAAATTAAAAACCCGAAAGCAAATAATTCCATTTATTTTTTGAATTTCAAATTTACAATTATGAGTTTCAGAGATGAGGGGATCAATAAAATAGGAATTACCAATGTATCTATTGAATTTTGATCCTGACTTATGTAATAATCATTTAGTGTAGTCCAATTTCTATTCTTGTTCATTTTTCTATTAACATATTCTATGTTTTCATCAAGGGTGTAGTCTAGTTCGTCGATTGAAAAAATATGCTACTTTTGAGAATTTTCTCGTGAGCTTGCTATGAAAGATATGTTTATAAAAGTTGTTAGGATAATTAATGATGTTCTAAATTACAAAAATAAAAATTTTTTTAGCATTTTTTTTCAGTTTTTTTACACCAAAATTCATACTTTATCGGAACGCAATAATTTGGGGGGTCATACACAATGAATGGGGAACGGCTTGTATGAAACAAAAAAACCGAAGTGTTTTAGATCCTGTATGATAATGGCTACGAAATAGACTATTACCATGTTAAAATATTGTCTTTTGCTGTTTTTTTCCACAAATAACAACGAAAAAAAAGAAACAATTTTTTCAATGGTTTTGTTTTTGCTTACTTAAAATTAACAACGATTGTTGAAAATTAATATCAATAGTCAATCTTGTAGCCATTGTCATACCGAATCTAAAACAGTTCGATTTCTTTGTTTCAAATAAGCCGTTGCCGAGATATCGTGTATAAGCCGATCTGCATCCAAATTATGGTATTTCGTTTAAGGCGTCTTCTCACTTTAGGCGCCTCGAAAATAGGCTATTTTCGCGATTTTTTTTCGAGGATTTTTGCTAAAAATTATCGGATCAAATGGATCCTATGTGATAAACACATCTTTCAAGTACATGAAAAAAAAATTTTTTTATTTTTTTGAACAATTATTATAATAAAACAGTAGCATCGTGTAGAAATGTTATGTTCGTGGCTTGTTGATGGTATCTCCGAGACGGGTCATC
>JAPYZH010001101.1:0-16272 GCA_030523085.1 Meteorus colon | reverse complement strand
TGGGGCCCCCCCCCCCCCCCCCCCCCATACATTGAGACGACGATTATTATCAAAAGTCGTTTGACATTTTGTCATAGAAATAAAAACAGAACATAAAACACAAATTTGTGTGCACTAAAGGTTTAAATATATATATAATCTGTGGGTATATGTATGATGCAGGTAAAAAAAAAGGAATAATAATTGTGGCGTGGGCAATTGAACGCTGAGCACTCTTCATATATGCAATAAATGCGATTGTCTCCCACCGATCTCATCGCACAGTTTCACCGTATATAAATATGTAGATACAGGAAATATATAAAGCTGTGTAGTAATATGTCCCGATCCATGACTGCGTGCCTTACTCCCTCTTCACCGCACTTATTTGTCCATTATTATATAGGTATATATGTATACCTGACTCGCGCCGCGAGCATATACGTGTCATGAAATCACAGTGGGCGCAACAGTTCGTCGTCTGTTTGCGCGCTCACTGACTGGTTCCCATAAAATTCGAAGTGGATTCCACGATCGTGTCCGGATTCCTGTGGCGCATGAATTTTTATTAATGTTCTGGGTTATATTCTCTCGCAGTTCGAGATTATTATTATGAGTCACAAATTACGATATATTTCAAATGTATTCGATAATTAATAAATAATAAAAAGGGGTAATGCAATGCCGCGCTGCGAGCGCAGACATCTGCAATATATTCTTTCAATAAGGAATACCAGGAAATAAAAATGAGAAAAAGGTGTGTGTGTGTGCGTGTGTCAATAGAAAAACAAGAAATGGAAGAAATATTGATAAAGTGAGTGAATAAAAATGTCGAAAAAAAGTAGTCGCGCGCGCGCGCATACTGGGAGGCTATTTGGGTGAAAAAGGAAATGGTTCCTCGAAACTGTATTTGTGTGTATATGTGTGTGCGTGTATCTATTCATAATCGCTCGACCTTCGCATAGTGACCATTCTCGGTGGGGGCCTCTACATACACTTTGCCTTTATATGTATGTATGAAGCAAAACAAAAGTGAGGATAGAGGGTGGCTATACGTTCCCAGTTTTTATCTACACTGAGGGAGTCGAAGCCCGCGCTCGCTAATGACCATCCGATACGCTCCCACCGTTTCGATACTGTCCAAGTGCCTTCCGACAAATGCATCCTAACTGAGCAAGAAGGAGAGAGCACGAAACAGAAACTCCCTTCTGCTACTTCATATACATTTACTGTTTGCAAATGTGGCTAAGGGCCTTTACTCGTTCGTCTGCGAACATTGGTATGGATCAGAGTCCCCGTGGACACGACGAATTATATGAATATTTCCATAAGATGTCTCTTGAGAGCCTTAACATGTCTTATAAAGCCAGAACAGGGGAAACCATCACCTATTGTGCTCACCGAAAATATTGAAAAGAGAAGAGAATATGAATATATATTTTCTCGCATGGTAGGATATTGGAATTCTTCTTTCTCTACATTCATTTTTTTTTATATGTTTTATTTTTTTTTTTTTTTTCGGTCGATCGTTCTTCTATAATTCATGAATGTTCCGACATTTCTATCCATCATTCATAAGAGGTATTTCATTTGTCTCCACATGAATTATAATCGATATAAGGACGGAGGAAGGACCCGACATAGTTTGGACTAGTGAAATACCATTTTATTTATTGCGTTTTATGTATATTGACATTAAATTAGCGATATTCACTGTTCCACATCATTTACATCGCAAAGTCAATCATTCCTGCACACATTTTATTATTACCATAATATTTATAGTAATTGCTCATCTCAACACTTCAGTTCCAATTAAAATTAATTATTTGGAGAAATAATGCAAAGTAGTTGGTAATACTGTTTACTCAATTGAGAATTAAAACTAGATATGAATGATTTTGTTTATGAAAATATTTTCATACTTTTATTCCATATATTCATACTTTTTTCCTCTCAATTAACTATGACAATGACCTGAAAATATTGTTTCACTAGGTTAGAATTATTTGCAAAGTTAACAAAAAATTTATGCATAAAGCTTTCACATTTAATTCGGTTTATTCATTTGTTATGCTCCTTCTCACTTATATTGCCATATCATTACACTTAACACTTCCGTTACACCCCTATACTTAATGCCATCCTAACTGATGTATCCCATAGTGGTACACATACTTTCAAACGAACTTAAACGACACTGGTGTGGAAGTGGGAAACATATATGAAGGTGTGTTGTACTAGGTCGCTAGGCGAAACTAAGTTCTGCAACAGACGTTCAGTTGACTTCTGATTGAGTCTTTACAATGCCGAAGAAGTCTGAACATATAAGTAAAAATTGCGCGCGCCATCACATCACTGAACACCTGAAACGTCATACTTTAACGTCAATTGGTATGTGCACGTGTAAAAGGAATGAGTGGCATCGAGATAAATATAGAAAGATGGAGAACACACGAAGAATAGGCTGAATTAATTTTTCTGGGAGCATATACTATATGTATAAGCAAAAGCCCCTCCTGACGTGTTATTTTTATATTACTTCTTTTTTGATCCTCGTCTTGGGACGCGGGTTCAACCCACACGTCTTGTGCCAGTCAGTGAGATATAATCTCAAGTAACAATTTAGTAGGGGGGTTCCTGCAGCGATAATAGTTGCTTTTGCAGAAGAACAAATAAGTAAATAGATAAAATTTTATAATCCCAAGTGGAATTGTAAAATACGTTAGATAACTAATGTACTTGATACAGTGATCTATATATATTATTGCTGAAAGTGGAGATAATGGAAATAATGATGTTTATGTCTGGAAAAGCTCCATGATTAATGTAAATCTAACTTTATTAGAAGCTGTTATTCATTATATTGAGGTATTGTTATTACTTTCAGTACAATTGAAAGTATATTTGGATTATTATGAGAAAAACGAAGCAGAACTACAAGTATGGTGGAGAAAACAATTTGATGCACTTATGAAAAATACGGATTTCAACAGTAAATGTATGTAAAATAGAAGCTTTCAAATCATTTCAGGAATTTGGTAATACAAATTAATTCTTTTATAAGCAACGTTTCGAATCTTATTCGTTTTGTTGTTGATCATAGAATAAAAATCATAATTAGACAATTCGATTCATATAACAGGATGAAAGGAGTCATAGTCTTCGTATTGCGATCGTGCCCAAAATCCTAAACCTATACTCGTATTCTCAAAAATTTTTAATTCCAAACCAAAAAAAAACACCAATTATCGCGATTTCCAATATTCCTGTGACATAGTCTAAACTAAATTTTTGCGGTGCTAACCGGATATTGGAACCATTCATCGTAATCGCATGCCATTTATCATGATGTGGAATTTTCCATTATTCATTCGATATTCTAGTGTTGACAAAGAAAAAAAAATTTTTTTCTCAGTACCCACAACTCCACCTAGAATTATTATATAAATTACGTATATATTATCGAAATTTCATATATATATATATATATTTTATTTTTTTCCTTGATGTCTGGCACATTCCGTTTCGCCCGATCAAATGTAAAGCACGCGAGCATGTATACGAGAAATTGAGGGCGTGGAGAATATATATATACATGCATACATATGTACACACGCATATATATACATATGTTGGACCTCATACTGCTTCTCAATGTGGGGACTTATGTATACCCCAACACGCCAGTATGGCTTATCGGGCGTACATCCTCGGTTGGAGATTAGCATAATGTCTGCCGCGATGTGTAGGTACTCTCTCCCGCTCTCTCGCTCACCTGACCATTCTCTTCGCTTTTATCCCTCAACCTCCGGTCACTTCTTGTTTCTTCCCATTTCACGTCGCGCCTTGCGCGTCCTCATCGCCGCCACCATCTCTGACCACTTCAACACATTCCCACTGGTCTGTGACAGCACAACATAATAATTTTTCAAATAGCAACAACAGGCCACATACTTAAACTTGATTATTTTTCATTTCAGGTGTAATATTTCAGAATATTACACTTGAATTGAGTCAACTGGTGCGAGTTTCTTTAATGGTTCTTTCAAATGACATGATAGAGCAACTGGGGAAATAAATATTCATTCCAAATCCGCATATATATTATTCATAATATTAACTACAATTCCAGGAGAAATTGATCAGTATTCATTATACAAGCGAAGTACATGTACATAAGACCTTGACATAATATTGATTCAACTTGCATTAATAACAGAGAAATTAAGATTATAAAATAATCAGGATTCCGCATTGTTGGACTCGTCTCACTACACTAACACAATTAATTTCTGCTCAGTCAGTATCTTGAGCTAATACTTTATTTGTGAGTGCGAATTCTTTCTTTAGATTCGCACTGTAAAATGGGCATTAACTCCAGAATAATAAATAATCACCGTCAAGCATGAACGTCATGACAATGACAGTAGTTTATCTGCAAGATAGCCAACATTTCTTTGCATTTATATACGTAGAAACAGTTTCAATTTGTAAAAGAGGTAAGCACTGTGTGTTCAAAATTCGTGGACCACAACCAAAATAGAAGAATTCAGTATTCTCAATGGATACTGAATATACATATGTATCCGTTCAACTGACAACACTTTCAAAGCGTGTATTTTTATAGTGATCATTCGAGTCATTTCATCCAAACTCCATTATCTTTATAAATGACCATTCAATGAAGAATTATTATATCAGATTCATTCCTGTGAATTTTTTTTTTATATTTCTCGAAGTGCATTTTAGACAACACTCGAATAACTATTTGAACTGCATGACATAATGGTAGATTGGCCGATAAAAATGGGCCATGAAAAATGATGTCAAACCTTGTCCAGCAAATGCGACAACAATAGAGATTATAGTTCGAACGCTCTTGGTTGCTCGGTGTTCTACAACCACAACCAACGCTCATGTCTTCCTCGACTCTGGGCCCCTGTGCAATGCATGAGTAGAGAATGCAGAGAATGGTACAGTGAAAAGGATAGAGGGGTGGCAGACGAGCCCAACCTCGCTGCCACTGCTATTATGGCCAATAATTCATTGAGTGGACTGGCACCACTCTGGTCGGCCCCAGGGCCGCGCAAAATTCTCTCTCACTCTCTCACTCCTCTCTATCTTTCATTCTCGCTCCCTTCTCATTCTCCATTTATACACACGCATTTACTTGACAATCTCACGCGCAAGGATTGATACAAAGGGTGGCATGAAAAATTCGGGTGTTACTGCGACATGCCAAATTCATCATAACTGCACAAGAATTTTGGCTTATTCAAATTCTTCTATCTTTTGCGATCATTTGTGTTGGCGTATAGTGAAGAAAGACATGTCTCTCTTCTTGCCGAGGTCGTAGTCATTGTATGAGGCAATTACTAACACGTTTTGTAGCTTTGTATCGAATGCGGCACGGACCAGCTCCCTCTTTCGATGCCCAAGTAGCCCGTATACTGGTTGGCGTTTTGTCATACAAAATATAGTTGGGTGTCATTCTCATCATCGTTTTCACCAGAGCCAACATAATAATAGACTTTTCTTTCGTTTCACGCACAACGGAAACTGAAAATTCACCGAGAAATCTGAGACACACATTACCATCACACGATGGTACAGAGACAAAGAACACAACGGTATAAGAGGGACCGTTTGCGATTCATAAAGAATACAGAAGGCATTTTATATACTGAGCTGTATTCTGCGCGCACATCGGGCAATAAATAATTTACAACCGTAGATATATTTAATCGTTAACTGTAGAAATAGCGAAGCAGCACTCATATTCCGTATGCCTAAACATTTGCCATAAAAAACAAGTATTTCTAGCAATCGTAAAATGACCGGGATGTGAAATATATGAATTCTATTGGACACGTAGTTGTATGCGTATATTCGGCCATTTGGCTATTATTCATGCATACATATATATATATTTGTTTTCTTCTTTTTGTCTATTTGTTTTCACAATATATAATAAGACAGAATGTTACCCGTTTGCTTGTGGCCCATGAACGATATCAGAATATTTCGAGGGTATTATATTTAAATGCGGCTCATCCCCAAATACTTAACAATCAACGCGCGACTTTTCGTTCGGTTTGGTCGCATCATGAAGTCGCGTCTCACATGCTCTTGCGCGCAGAATCAACGTCTACGCATACATGAGATGGGGAAATATCAAGGCATATCAAGATACGAATCGCTTACTCTTTCTCTCCTTGATATTATAATATTATTATCATACAAATAATCATCGTAACGCTTGAGGCGCCTCCGACGACAGGCTTTGATGGGGCCCTTTCTGCTTCACTTCTTTTCTGTGCACTCATTTTCCTTTTCTCTCCCCATCGTCTTACATATACATACCCACACTTCATTTCGCTCTTTCACGTCTTCAGAAGATGCCCAGAGGGCAGCTGCGGTGTCTCGAATCTTAAATTTCAAAATTTCCTTTTTCTCCACTTTACGACTCTGCCTCAATCCATTGGCAAAATTTACGGCGACGCGAGTATATACATACGCTGCCCCCTAACGATACCTCATATATGCTCCTTTACCCACGGATACATATATATATATATATATATAGCAAACTAACCATGGCGAAATTTTAGTAAAGAATATATGAACTCAGAGCAGATTTTGTGTATGTATACGTGTCGAAGAATCCCACGATTCCTTTTCTCCTCGTAATTTTTTCCCCCTACGCTTCTTTTTTATTTTATTATGTAGTATTTTTTGTTTCTACTCCTTAGGCTATATTCTGTATTATGATCCGCACGGTGGTCTAATTATTCAGTATAAGAAATGAAAATGATATTGAGAAAAAAATAAATAACTAAATGAATAAATAAATGAATAAAAGAAAAAAATAGTGAAATCAACGCGAGGTATGAAAGAGGGCCAGAAAGAGAAGAGAGGAACAAATTCTTTTTGAAACGCCTATGATAAAACCCTCAGATGACTTATTAATAACGTTTCGCTTTACCGGTTCGTAAAACGCCCGAGTGCGGCAGAGTTGTGCCATGGGGCAAGATGATGCGGGGAGCCATGTAAAACGTGTACGAGAGAGAGAACGCAAGATAGAGTAGGCATCCGTCGTCCTGAGGGATGTGAAGAAAAATAAAAGATCGAATGGGAAGAAAATAGTATAGAAACGAGAGCTACATCTTATCAACGAATTGAGAAGGGATAGCAAGAGAAATGAAAGGAGAGAAAAAAAAAATACGAAGGCGATAAACGAGACGAATGTAACGCGTGCGTATCAAGCTCACTGGAAAAATCAAATTCTCAGATCATTCGTGCGGGTAAAAGTTCTATTCCCCCCCCCTCTCCCTCTCGCTCTGCGCATGTGTGTAGTGAAGATTGCCCGGGGCCCAAGTGGGGATAATTGCACAAGTTGCTTCGGTCCCTGCTAAGGAGTCTCGCGAAAAGATAAGACTTTAGCGATAACGATTGGGCCCTGCGGAGACCTACAGCTTACCTCGCAATATACTAGAGTATCTATAAGTCTCTAAGATGGTTTGGATTGTTTGCAACTCAAGATTATATTCTCACTGATAGTCTATCGTCATGTTTTCCTTGCTCCTTTTTTTCCACACTATGAAAAGCATATTCATTAACTATGGATAAATTATGGAATGGAGAATTACAAAGGGAACTAATCATTATGTGTTGCAATAAATAGATTGAATAATGTGAATTTTCTCGATAATGCATTGTAGTTACACCTATACAAAAAGAAACATTTGATGTAATTTCCACATGGGCGCGTGCAACTCGAGGAATGACACATCTCATAGCTCACTAATAATATTAATCTTCACGATTGTCTGACAATTTTTTACAAGTGTAAAAACAAACTCACTCATTAAAGCTTCGATGACTTTTCTTGCGTTATAATATGACGAATAAAATGTGGAAAGATGCGCACGGACTGTACGCCAGGAGCAGAAAGTAATATGAAAGTTAAGGGTAAACCGCGCGCGTCAGGCAATGAAGGGCCCAAGGCTCCTCATAAAAATCTACGGCGTGTTATTACCAGATTATAATAACGATGATATTGTTGTTACGCGACTAATATTGCAACGGCGCAGAGACCGGTGCGAGAGTAAGGTAAGAGAAACGTGGAGAATAAAAAAAAGAGAAACGACATACCACCAGTCTTGGTGCATTTTTTTTGTTTTTCGTTTATTAGATGGCAGAGTGATGCGAGATGGGGAGAAAGCAACGAAAATCGGGCGCACGTTCGCCTGATGCACTTTACGTAATTCGCTAATGGCCCATTCATTAGAAGGCGTCTGACTTCGTTCTTCAATTTTTTTCTCCCCTTTTCTTTTACGTTCATTCTGTTCTTTATATTTACATTGTTTGAATAAAACTGTGATTTAAATTTGGAATTTATAATTGGAGAATTGCGCTACATAGAAACTAAACATTCTTGGATTTCCAATTGTTTTCACGCCATTCAATTCGCGTGCGTATTGACTAAGACATAAATCACCAACCGCATACGCTGTATATCTTTTTTTGTGGGGGGGTTGGGGGGGGGGGGGGGGGGGGGGGGGGGGGGGGGGGGGGGGGGGGGGGGGGGGGAGTTTATTCTTTCTCAACATATCGAGATGATCGGATTCGCAAATAGATCGGCGGCCGAAGATAGATGTAAATTACGATACGTTTACTCGCAGATCCTATGCTACGTTTTCAAACCAGAACGCGTCTCATCGCGTGAGAAAAATATGAATTCGCTATTGGATCTGATGCACGTCGGGTTTTAGGATCTTTATTTATGTTGAAAAAAGTCACTTGCGTTATTTTGACAATTGACGGCGATATCTATCTTGACAAATAATTGTTGTACGTTTCATTCGAAAAATATTCTTGAAAAAGAATAATAGTTTATGTATAATTACATGTCTGTGCGTATATATTTCATGAATATATGAACATATTTTTTTATCATACATGTATATATATACGCTGTGAAAGAAGTAATACGATGTTATCGAACGACAAAATGTTGTTCTCCTGTACATTCTCGGACGTCAGATAAATGTTTCAAAATATTAATGATATTCATGGGGACGAGCTTTTAGCAGCAGTTATGGTAGCAATACCTATAGAATATAGCTCGCGCTCTCTTTATATGTATGTAAAATGTATGTTTCTTCTTCACCTCGCTCTTCGGACTCTCTATATGGGATTATAACGACAGGGACAAACAAGTCAAGCAGGTGGTCCATTGGATGGAATCAATATATTGCAAATACATTATAAATGTGACATTTTCAAGGTGTTCGTAATACTACATATATACATGAATGGTTGATGGTTCGATAATTGAAAGGAGAACGTAAATGTCTAACCGAAAAATTAGATTGTACGTAGTTTCTTTCCATTCCTTTATTTTTTCACAATTTAATCTTCAAGATACAATGTCGTGAATAAATCTAAATAAGCGTTTTGAGAAAAACAGGAATAGGGAGGAAGGGGGGGGGGGGGGGCTATAACTTCGCGTTGCAGTTTTACGATCGTTGCACAAGGGATGGATTAGTTATCATGCGTGGTGTCCCATCATGCTCTCAAGGACACACAGTTTATAAGCAAATAAAGGTATGAAATCGACGTGAAATGACGTGGTGGTGAGAGAAACAAAACATATCATATTATATACAAAAGTGAATATTATGTATATAAAGGGGAAGAACGGAGAAATCATCTTTAGATTGCAGAAAAAAGTCTAGGGAGAAAGAGAAAAAAAATTTTTTATTCGTCCAAACAAAGGGTTTTCATGACAAGATTTTTATTTCTTTTTTCTCTTGCACGACCTATTAATATTTCTCACTTTGAAAATCGTGTTTGGTACGCGCACGACTGAGGTGGCAAATGAAAGATATGCGCGCGCGAGTGAGAAAGGAAGATTATATGCAAGGTGAGGCGGCGCTGTGTGCATATATATATGCTGTTACTGGCGTGAGAGAAGACCGCCGCCGCGGCACATCATCATTGTTGTTGAGTTCTTTCAAGTCTCTCAAAGGAAGGCATCACACCGTCCAACCAAGGTGACCCCCCGAGGCACAGAAACCATTGACGTTGCGGAGATGCGAACGCTGGAAAGAAAATGTAGAGAGTATAGACGGTGAAAATTTTTTTTTCAAAGACAAGAAATGCTTCGTTTCAGCGCTGACCCGACACTCGACTAATACGTTCACTTCGAGATTGGTTGATATTTTGTCCTTTTTATGGTTGTCATTGTCGCAAAAAATTGTTCGGTGCCTGTAATAATGACGTATGAATAAATGAGCAAAGATTTCTGTACGAATTCTCATTGTATTATTAATCTAGATTCCATCCAATTGAATACCCATCCTATATCCATCCTATTGGAGAGCATATACAGATGGAAAAAAATAAACGAAAGAAAATATTGAAAGACATGGGGTAGAAATTTTTTTCTTGGTTTGAGTTGACGCTGCCGTTATGGGATATACGAAAGAAAGAAAATGTGTAAAAGGAAAGATAGAAGAGTTGCTAATGATGTGTGATAGTGTAGGCGCAATAGCAGGACCACGATACGAAATCAAATTCGCCCGGCAATGTGATGAAACAAAATACTGCATAGAATTAAAAATTTTAATTGAAAAATGTCTATCACTTGAATTAAGATATGACATAGAAGAGAGGCCGTTAGACTAGTAAGTTCATATATATTTTCACAGTGCCGAGATGGCTTGACATTTTTCTCAGTAATATAGAACTTCCGTAAGGAGATAGATAAAAAATGATACTTATATGCATTAAAGTCTTGTTCTGGTTCTTTTGTTTTCATTACTTTCAACTCGGTATATGTCTTTCAATTACAAACGATCCAACCGAATGCGCAAATTTGTAAGGGAGCTCTCACTACTCACCCGGCTTACTGTTTAAGGTGATGGTGGTGGTGGACCTTTAGTATATATATACAAAAAACGGATGATACAAGAAAGCGAAAAGTCAAGAGGCAGAGAAAACTCGGCGGTGAGGACAACGATGAAGAATACACAGGCGATGTGGACAAGGTGAGGAAGCAGAAGGAAGAGGGGAAAAAAAGAATGAAGAGGTTGAGTCGAGGACGTGAGGCTTACGGCAAACATGTAGACAACCAGAATGCTGTGCACGCGGCACACACACTCTGCTATGTGGTGCACAACGCCATCAACTGAAGATACTCGTCAAGAATTGAGTCGGAGCCAGTCTCACTCTCTTTCCCTCCTATCGTTCGTTACACTCCGCCTTACCTTGACTTGCGCATACAGTGAAGAGAGACTAAAGCTAAGAAGCTGAATTCCACACTCTGCATATTTTTATATTACTTTTGACTATGCGTTGTGTTTGTGTATGAGCGTGTGACGGCGTTTAGTGACGTATATTTCCAAACGCCATTTCATCACCTCGAATCATCAAAATTATTGTCGTCCAGTTGCGCGCGGCCATACTACTGACAAAGAGGTTGGGTTTTACATGTGTATCGAGTTTTTATTGCTTATGAATACTTTTCCCACTGTGTACATATAATGTCATGAAAAATAAAAGATTCTTGGTGTTCTCCTATACATTCGTCTTCGCAATCTTACGTTCTACCCCAAGAAGATAGACGCCTAACTCTCAACGCGAGTATCTCGAGAGCATCTTTCTCACTCATCTTTCGACTATTCTTTTCTTCATGCGTTTGTGAATGCCAAGGATCGATGCAAAAGTATACACGTCTCTCCTCATGGACTGAAAAACTATTCCCTATCCATTTATTTGATCTTTCATTTGTATGTCTTTTACATATCGCGTTGTTATTCTTGAGCCGTTGAGTTTTCTGCTGGCTGTTACGGCCCACAAAAAACAGCCGTCAGGTACGTAACAAGAGAAAAATACACGAATTGCGTATATACATTCCGGATGAAAGTGTCGTAGGTCTTCAATGTGACTTTCCAAAAACCAATAGGAATTCCATTCGTATGCATGAGTTATATGCATAGAAGTATATATATATGTATGTAAGGAGACTGAACGAGAGTCGCGCACGAATTTGCATATTATGATTTCTTTTTCCCCCCCCCCCCCCCCCCCCCCCCCCCCCCCCCCCCCCCCCCCGCGCTTTTTATAGCCGCACAGAGTTTTCGTTATATCTCGCACCGCGCCCATAATTTTTATTTCGTATATATTATACCATCTACAGACATCAGTATCATCAGTGTATGTGTTGGTTTGCGAAACAATCGATGAAAATGTATTTTGTGTGTGTTTCTTTAATTCAAGTTCATATCTTCCCGTCTTCATTCTATATCTTGGTCTTACACTCTCGCCCTCTCGCGGCAAAAGTAACAAGGGGACTCTCGATAAGATGTCTACCCACGTTTCGTTTGCAGCATCGAGACGCTGGAAATCAGCTTGAATGTCGCCATTATTGTTGCACTTCCCACTCTCAACCACTGCTATATATATATCTGCAATTTCTCCCGTACATATTCTCACAATATAATATTCATTCTTTGTGAAGTTACCCTACCGGCCCATATTTTCCTCACTGAGATATTTATACGCGGTATATACTCACGCCGCTTTGTGTACACAATATACCCACGTGTGTAATTATCCCTGTCTTTTCTTTACGCCATCATTCGATGTGGAATCATTTTACTTACACCATTTCATGATATTAATACATTTATGTAGAGAAACGCATGAGCATAGCAATACATGTGTGTATATTGTGGTAGCCAATGAGCCACAATATCGCGTATATCTGATTCAACTTTCTCTCGGATGCAGTGAACGCGATTTCTGTATGATCATGAAGGAACTCAACATAGCTGTCTGCCTTATCAAACTTCGCGTTCCGTTCGCACTCTACTCAATATAAATCCTTACAATTTGCACTTTATTTTACTCCTTTGCTTCTACTTCACTCCTTGAACATGCTCGATGGTATAAATAGTCTAGCTCGTCTCGTTGTGAAAACTGACTTACCGCATTGGCAATTTATAATAAAGCAATTTGCTATATGTACGCTTGCAAGAACATTCTCCCGTGACTAAGCCCGAGTATGAGAAAGGAGTCAGTAGTCCGGAACTATGTATAGGAAGATTGTTACTGTGGCGGAGATAAATTGAACAGAGACACATTTAAATGTTACATAAATGTTCTGTTTCGACATTTATATGAAATCATGTTTGTGAATGTTTCAGGGGAAATTTTTGAATGATTATTTTCTCAAGCTGTCGAATTCCGAAGGGTTCCATTTTATTATAAGCATATATACGGTTGTAAATTGCTTTTTTCTCTTTTTATCGAAAGTTCTATATGGCGGTCTGACGAGACATCAAAACAATGTGTCGCGATTACGTTCTACGCCTACACAACCACGATTGGCACTGAATAAATGTCCGCTGGGTCTGTAGTGCTGCTGCTGTTCTTGTTGCTGCCATATACACATACTCGAGCACAGGCCTGCGTCTGGAATTCCGGGTCGGTTTATTTCGACCGCAAAGGAGTTGAGAAAAATAAAAGACGCACATGGTCGTCGTGAACAGCGACACATAACCGATAAAGAACGATATATATATATATTACCCGCGGGCAGGAAATACTGATTACAGATATTTGTAGTCTTTGACGCAATAGATTGAGCGTAACCTATCATGGTTTGTTGTGTATATATATATATATATATATATATGTACACGGGCTTTTATAGTTTTTCAGTTGGATGAAAATTCATCATTCCCAATCGAACAACCACGTATGAACTAGATAGATTTTGCACGAAGCAGCTAATCATTGTGTCGACGTCCATTCTCTTCACTGGCGCCGGGTTTTTTCTTCATTCGTACTGAATCATCCTGAATGTTATTATTTATTCTCTATTCCACGACGAGCACCTTTGTCTTCCATCGGTATAATTGGCATTATGATTCCTCGATGAAGATATTGAAGGCTTTTACTGGTCAAATTCCTGTGAGAATTGCACTTAGATACATATAAAATATGCGATTGTATCACATATGTTCATGGATAACTACGTGTGCGTCTGTATATGCTTTACATGAATGGATTTTATACTGCGATTTTGAAATTAAATAGTGATTATTTTCAAGTTGATGAAATTTGGGTAAAGTATGGCCAATGAACATTACTTGTCATACCTTGTAGAGATTCGCTAAAGTTTTGTAGTATAACGTGAATTTATATGAATGATGGGTGAAGGTTCGAGGAACGGAAGCGCACATTGGTAAAGTAAAATCTTGGCGTAGCCGGTAGCATCGGCGGCCCTCTTTCAATTAATAACGTGATCATAGGTTGTTAGGCTCCTCTGGCAGACGAGGTGCTCTCCTTACCTCTCCTGTAAACTGGCTTCACATATATACATTCATTTTTTTTCACTCGCTCTCTGTCCCTTCGATGTCTCCTTTACATCCACCCTATATACACATACACACACGTTTCACTTTCTCTTCGGTTTTATAGTCTGTAAGTATAACCATCACTTCATCTTATTCACAATTTGTAAGAAAAAAAAACACTCAGGGGGGGGGTAGCAATAAAATATCCACATTAAAATTAAGTACACTTATTGTCATAGTCCCCAGGAACAATTCTGTATAACACGTCATATTTTTTTCAGAATGTATGAGTAGTTTTGCAAGACTCAAAATATGCTAAATGCACAACGATCGAAACCTGAAAACTATGTTCCATAATACCCAAAGCAAAAATGCTACGGCTAATTGGCCACACTCCTCGTATCTAAGTACATCGAATGATAAAAAAATTGAAGAAAAACACACGGGCACTTTCCTTATTACCGTTGTCGGGCGTCAAGGCGTCGCTTCATACAAAGTCTCCAAGGTCGACGTTCGCACAGTGAATCACAACTCCCTGTCCCTTTGGCTCGCGTTCCAACGACCGGGAAGGACACTGGAGACGCTGCGGTCTCGTGGGCCACGCCCATGCGGGCCCCCGAAGTCAAGAAGGAAAATTCTAAGGGATCCCTCTTAACCACGAGGAGAATTTAGCTGGCTTCCTAGTGCCCACGCAATATTATAACTTGCGGATTAATTTTGTTTTTTTGGATGTTATTCCATTTTAAAAAGGATCATTTCACTTGGTGTACCGTTACAGAGTTGGTGAAATCTCGTCTCGATTAATCGTTGTTGACATTCTCCTCGGGATATGGAGACAAAACAAACAATGTAATTGTATATAAATATATGTAAGGCGAATTGAAAAATTAGATGGGCAAAGAAAATCATGAATAAACCAAATGACAGATGGAACCTTCGGAAATTCTACCTGTACATAGGTACAACACACCCGACAGATACTTGATCATTTATATGCACAGTGATGCTTTCGATTGCACAAATTTTATTCTTCATCCCGTCTTTTTTTGCACATTTGCGTCTCGGGGTTTTCATCACAGCCCCAAGACTTGTGCGCGTCTTTCTTTAAACGGTATGATAGCCTGATTAAGAGAAGGTATCCAACGAACCATACCTCCGCTCATCTATACATATTTCTCCGTAGTTATGTCAACGCTGCAAACATACTCCCATGTCATCTGCAACCGGTTTACATACCTGCCAATTCACCAAGCGAATTCACATCTGCCCCTTTCTTCATCCTCTTAGTTAATCGCACCTTAAGATATATCCACATAAATGGGCTAGCCTCTGTTAAAAATTGGTTATCAGAGTATGGAAGTACGAATGATTAAATAGAAGATAGAATTCAAGCAAATCAGCAATAAGTAACCATAAAATAATTGTTACAGTCGCGTGGGTGCCAGAAAAACAACAAATACTATATATAACGACCATTAGTCTGGCGGAAAATATATATCTCATTGTTCCTAGAGCATCGTGAAGTATTGTAAGGCCCCGCTGGGTCTAACAAAATGTCGGAGTAGTATCGGAACGTTAGTGATTTCGACCCCTCATAGAGAAACCATGGGAGTATTATGCTCGAACATTGGGAGGACGCGCGGGACGAGTAACTACGGCGACGAGGGGAGAGTGAGAATAGCGGGGACCCAAAGAATGGAACTCACTTCGTGCATGACCCAAAGAAACCCCCGCTGGGCCGACTCGATTCGATCCGCTGATCCCCGGCCGAGCTGACGCTGATACCATCTTTCCTTGCACTCTCTCGAACAATCTCTGGTAAGCCCCCCCCCCCCCCCCCCCCCCCCCCCCCCCCCCCCCCCCCCCCCCCCCCCCCCCCCCCCCCCCCCCCCCCCCCCCCCCCCCCCCCCCCCCCCCCCCC
>JAPYZH010001092.1:0-14873 GCA_030523085.1 Meteorus colon | reverse complement strand
GAGTAGAAATTACCCCCACTTTGTGACTCTCTGCCATAAGAGAGCATCGAAAACGGTCACAAAGTGGGGGTACTTTCTACTCAGGATCTGGCTACACTGATCCGGTGTCGCACGACACCACACGTTTTTTTTGATATTCAATACATAAATTATCAATAATAAATGGAAAATATTTTGGCAAATACAATTATTCTATAGCCAAATATTGATATAGTATGACACCTGATGCATCTATTATTTGATCAATTATTTATTATTACTTATTAATGTTACAAAAATATGAATATAATGCTGGACCATTTATTGCTTGACAATTTTTTTATCATTAAAACGAAGTACTCTGAAGTAATTGCGGTAACAGTTGACTGTTAGGAGTCGTCCATGTCTCTTTTTATTATACACGAATATGTATATGAGTGCGCGCGAATATCAAGATTCGACCAGACAAGCGTTTCGGATTATCTTCATATTTCGATATTAGAAGCATTTGGATCTTATATCAATAGAAATCATTCGAAAATATTCAATATTACTTTTATTATTGACATATTTTGGAACGAAGTTCCTCATCGCGCGTTGCGAAAGGGGGCTGGACGGAAAAAATTAAGACCAAAAGTTGTAACGACACTTTTTGCTATAGTTGTAAGCCGTGCGGCGTGCGCGTGTTTCTCTGTCTGTTTGTCTCTCTCTCTTTCATAGAAAGCAAGCCAGAACTTCGTTCCTATCCGGTGCCCCACGACACCACACGTTTTTTTTATTCTGTTCAAGGGACCGGCGTTGAATCAGAGCTTAACCCATTAAGGCCCAAACGCACAAAAATCAAACGTTAACTTAGAATCCCCCAAAACTGCGTTATGGCACTAGACTTCAAGGGAGAAATCTGTTTGAAAATGTTATCGAAGCTGTCATTTTAACAGGGAAATACGGTCAAGTAGTATACACCCCGAGAATTTCTCTAATTCATCCAGACTGCCATTTCGGATTCAAACGGCTTCAATTTCATGTTCGAGTTTGCTATGCCATGACTATCAATAAAGGGCATGGGCAGAGTTTAAAAATGGCTGGTGTGGATCTAAGAAACTATCGTTTTTCTCATGGACAGTAGATTTACGTGGCATTTTCACGAGTCAGTTTATCGGATAGCTTGATCATTCTACAGCTAGAAGAGAGAACGAAGAACGTTTTTCACAGGAAAGTGTTAAGTATGCAATCAGATCAGTTCGATGACAATTGCAAAAAAAAATGGATAACTATTGTGTTCGCAAGAGTAAAAAAAATTATTTTGAAGTATAAAATATCGTTATTAATCAGAAACAATGATTATTGATATTGTATAAGTTCTTCTCTCACGGTTTAGTCCCACTGGGGACCTGCCACGTAAAATAATGGGAACGCATCCTATCACACAATACCTCAATGGTGATGTGAAAAACTGTGGGAATGATTTTTATTTTCATATCGGTACCTCACTTCAATGGATATTACCATATATGAAAAGTTGAGATTGAAAACAGATATTTTCTAGCCGTTAATCCATTCATCAAATCATCCGTTCCATCATCCATCTACTCAGTCATTGATTAAAAATTAATTTTTGGTAACACAAATTCAGCATTACAATAATTTTATTCAGCCCAGCGGAGCGGGCGGGTACAGCTAGTATAACATAATAATATTAGATAAAAAAAAAAAAAAAACGGAAGACCAACAAAATTATTCTTTTACTTCTTGATATGAGGTTCGATCGTTGATTAGGTGTTAAAAGTACGATGATTGACACAAAGACTGTGTTATTGATGGATCGGTGGTGCCTTCCAAATAGAACCCAAAAAGTCACTGCTATGCACAGATAGAATATTTGGATGCTTGAGCTATTCACTACGTCTTGTTGATGCTTGGTTCATTGATTATTCATTTTTTGTTCGTTCGAAGTCGCAAGTTAGTAATAATTTTGAATTATCAGTTTCATTTTGTATTAAGAGCTTCTTGAATCAACACATATACTGAAAATTTGTTTCAAAGTGAGTCGATTTTGAATTTCATTGATGGCAATAATATGTGATGAACTTTCCACCTGTGGATAAAACCCTGAATTCACATGAATGGTGTACTTTTTTTTCTGGTTATATTCCCATGCTAAAAGAATGTTCCGAAGCTCTGATACAAAGTGCGCTTGTTCGTTTTCTTGCTGGCAATTTGCCGATAGAAACAATTTCGTTGTCTTCCTACTATTTGCAAACGAAGCAATGTGGTTTGCAAGTGTTTGTTCGACTGGATTCGAAGTTTCTTTTAAAATGTTTGATGTTAATTTTGTCAAACTCTTGTTTCAGGAAATTACATTTCCATATCTGTTAGTTGAATGCGTATACGGGAGTTTGTGTGAAGGAGAGGAATGGAGGGATGGTTAGTGCGTAATAACTCTATCCACAAAATCATGCTTTTAGTCTATTCACTAAACTTCCCACTACAACAAGGGAACAAAGTTTTTTCATGATAAGCGCCTGGGGAGTTAAAACAGATCTTGAAAATAACCTCAGGTCTTCTATATCACGCCTAATGATTAGTGATTTAAACCCATCATTCCCAAACATTATGAGATGAGAAAATTCAAGTGCTATAAATGATCACTGCACGACATTTTTTCCTTACATTCATAAAAAAATTATGATGAGAGATAACTCAAATTTGAATATTAAATCATGTACTCATTCACGGAAAACAGATTTCATAGGTGTTGTTATATTGTGATCTCAACTCGCGCAAGCGGTCGAGTAGCAGTTTTTTTTTTTCTTGTTATTTTTTTGTCCTTACGGAAGAGGGTGGCATAGCTAGTACCATCTTCAAGTACCAGATGTCTCGATGTTATGGCACTTGGTCGCAAGCATGGATGCGTGATGGTAACCATAGTAAAAAAATGTAGATTTGTAGTGAATTTTCGGATGGCACTGCAATGATATTTATCAAACTCTTTACTAAACCCCATTGTAGAAAGTGAAAAAATTTCTGGTTAGTCGACCGTCACTTCGGTGTATAAAAAAAGGCATGATGCTTGCAATTGAAAAATTACTACTTCTTTCTCTCCGTGTATAATTACTGCGACACTACTATAGTATCGTCTGAAGAAGCTTGTATATCATGGCAAATCTTGCGTTTTAGTTATATACAATTTTGTTTCACCGATTGAGATACGTTTTTTTCTATTTAGACTACACAGTAAAATTTTGTGTAAAATCAATACAATTTCAGTGTTGGAAACGGTAAACACAAAATTAATGTTGATTCTTAACACAAAAAAATACGTTGAATTTTTAACACAAATTTTGTGTTGAAATTTAGTCTCAAAGAGGACGCTAAAAGTGTGACACTTTTTAGTGTTAATGGTAACACAAAATAAATCTTAACTAATTATTCTTGGAGTTTCAATACATACAAAATTAAACAATTAATTTTAAATGTAATAATATTCAATGCTTATTTGGAAAATTACTTTACTTCATTGATTTAAATTTTAGCTATGTACCAACATAACATACACACACACTTGAACTTAAACAATAGCAGATTATCGAATGAAATGTTATTACAGCTATTAAAATTATTTCCTGGCAAATTATCAGTCATCTACAACAAAATAAAACTAGCGTCAGACAACATAAAGAAAATTGGTAAGATGACGACATAAAATCATTGTTTTTGAAATTTTGTTTTTCCAATCAATTTGATAACTAAAGAGAGAAATTGTTTGATATCTGTCATTTTCAATTACTAACATAAATTTCATCTAAAGATATTTTTCTATGTATCAAACTTATTTGAAAGAGAGGTTAGTTTAGTATTTCATATATATAGAAATACAATAAACTATCACTTACTTTAACTTATATCAATCTTATTTTATTACTGCTAACAAACTGATCTTTTGAATTCACAACTATAAACAACTTATTTTTAATACATTTGCGTGGGTAAAACTTAGACGCAACAGTGTTTGGGCAGCTCTCAAATAGAATAATATGTTTCCCACGTAAAGTAAAGAAAGAACGCGCCAAAAACACAAACTTAGTTTTCCTATTTCGAGCTCGACATTTATTTTGTGTTAATATTATATGCAACACACCAAAAGTGTCAAGATCGGCAAAAGTTCACTGTTTTCGTGGTAAAAATTAAGTAACATAAGAAAAGTGTCAAGTTAATACACAAAAATCAACACACAAATTTTCAACACAGATCATTTTTGACGCAAGTACACAAAATTTTATACTGTGTACGTACGAACTAAAATCACAGTATTTTCGTGTACCTCTGACTGTTATTTCAATATATTATTCATTGTGACGAGGTGGCACCGGCCACGCTCGTATTTGATATATATATTTATAATATTTATCGATTATTGTCACTCACCGTTGTTTTATTAATCCGCCGTTGATTCATTACTATTTTCCCTGAAATGTATACGTAATGATTGATTAGTAATGAATGATGGGTACGCGACGCATTATGGGCAACTCATCGTTACTATGAGGATCTGCATTTGAACGAGAGCGGCCAAACCAACCTTACCTGTCTACTACAAATACCATTGACCTAGGCAGTGGATAAAGGGCCTAGATGGGATGGAGAAGTACGCACGGCGCAATCGCACAGACTGATGCGTGCGTGATAACTAATAAATCACGAAGAGGGGACAGGATATATGAATTGCAATAGTCGATGACCAATCCTGGGCCCAAATAATTCAATATAAGATCCAATTTCCCTAAAATCGACTAGATTCAGCGCCGATTAGGGAAATTGGATGAATGATGGTACTAATTTGAGAAGACGATGAGTTTACGACGAAGATAACTACTCAAAAAGGAATCACTTCTGGTCAAGGACCCGCCAAGTACGGTCACGTTTCATTGTGAAGAAGTAATTGAACATTATGAGTCAAACCAAGTATTGGGAGTGCAAGTATCTATTACAAAGTATTGTGCGTGGAAGTATTTATTGTACGATTACATTGGAAGAGTGGTGAAACACTGTGGGAGTGCACAAAATAGTTATTGTGGGAGCTGTAAAAGAGCTCGAAGGCAGCCTGGCGGATCTTCACCATCTGCACCATCATCTTTGCCATCTTCTGTACCATCGTCTTCCCATCGTCTTTGTCTGCAACGTCTTCATCATCACCAGCCGACTTTTACGGACCATATAGGAAATTATTGAGAGAATTGAGTATCGTGAGTTGTCCCGCTGGTGCGATCAAATATTCATCATTTTATTAACAGAAATAAGCGTTCGCGTATGTACGAAAATTCGATTTGATTATTTGGTATCACTCTCTGTTCAGTTCGTTGAATCATTTCATTTTATAATTGAGTATTTGGATTGCTCAACCGTTGACTCATCGACGAGAATCCTTTATTATCCTCTGCGCATTCTAATCAAGTATACAACTTATAGTAAAATCATCGGGAATAATTAATTAATCACGTTGCGAGAGATAAAGTATCGGTGAGCGGCTAGCGTGCGACGGCAGCGAGCGATCGCGCCTGTTAACCGAACTTCCAGTAGCTATAGATATAATAGCGCGTGTTAATTCTCAAATATTTGTAACGTTGATATTTTGTATAATATTCCATAGAAAAGCAATCTGATTAGTGGTAAGGTTGAATAAACCACCAACCTACAACACATATAATTTATTTTATTAATATTTCCCTTTCATCTTACATTTTTTGGTGTCACAAGATAGGTCAAGTACCCGGGCGCTTGAATTATCCATATCTCTTCATATTGTAGCTTGGGCGGCATCCCTAGCGCCTTTTTGCGCTCATAATAATTCGTGTAATATTAGTAACAATTCCCCTTGCCCCTAAAAAAGCATGAGAAGAGAATATAATGGGTTTTCAGAATATTCACTAGAAATCGAGCGTTACATCATGCATAAACGGTGAATGTCAACTTAACCTGCAATTTATTCCAGTAACTTCTGTTTCATATCTCGTTTTCATTTTCGTCATAAGCTGTGAAATTAATTGATTGAAGAGAGTAAAATTCAGTTACTCCCCTAGTATGCTAGATGCCACATCGTTCAGAGTCTTCAACGAAAATTTTCTGGAGGGTGCTCGTCTCCCAGCACGCCCCTTCGGGGGGGTGGGGGGGGTGGGGGGGGGGGGGTAATCTCTTCGAACGAGATGACTCATATGATTGCGATTGAACGATTGCTCATTCGATCGATTAATTATATTTCGCGCCTCTTTCTAGAGATTACAATGTAGTTGTTTAGAACCAACAACAATCCGTAAATCCTTCATTGCACATTCGTGCTTTTATTGTTCAAAAACACCCTGATCTGTGTTCATGCATATTACCCTTACATGTCTACTAATACCTACGCAGTCATATATATAAACGTAAGTATATTTAGCCTTTTGCTAATACAATTTTCACTCTAGCATATACTCAATCAACTTGAAATGTTATTCGAAAATACTGGTACGAGATTCTCGACTGGTTGTTGGTAGACCTTTGCGAACATCTGAGATCTCTCAGACCACCCCGCCGTTTTTCTAATTGTATCGAGGCTGACCCCTCTTGCGAAAGCCGCTGAGGTAACCGCGTGTCGCGTGGAATGTGCCGAGAGAATATAGTGCCTATGCCGCTGTTTTTCATGACGTTTTTTAATCATCTGCTGATAGTCCGGGCCCCAACCTTCTTGTGTGGTTTCTTAGCTGTTAAAAAGAAAATATTTTCTCTTTACCTGTATATTGCTGTTCTTTCCAAATACTTTTCTATGTACTACACATAATTCCGCTCTCCCACCAAACCTCGGAATTTTCAGTACCAGTAGTCTTCCCCCTGGTTCTAATGTTTTCAATAACTTTGTAATCGGTATTTCTTATCCTCATGGAGCTTCCCTCACATTTCTTATGTCTATATTAGCGAGCGTTTGAGCCCTACTGGCTGTACTTGATGCTAATAACATTATAGTTTTCGTAGTTAGCTCTGCAGTCGATAAACTTTTCGCCGGATGTAATGATGCCAAATGGTCTAATACCGACGCCACATTTCAAGTTGATGAGTATTTGGGTAAGCTCGGCCTCATCTTGAACACACCTCACAAACCTTCTAATCATTCGATCTTCGCCGATTTTTCCCTCCGAAACTAGAGAGACAGCAGATCATGAGCACAGTAAGGTGCTGAGTCTATCTGAGGTTTGAAGAAGTCTATCGCCCATCAGGATTATGCTACGATCAGTTTTGGCTCACGTGCAAACTCATCCTACCCTCTAGTCTACATTTACCTGTTTGTTTGTTTGTTTCGCTTTACCTTCTATATCAATCTGTCGACCGTCCTCCTTGTCACCATTTTCTTCACTCGTGTCTCCATCCGATTCTTGTAACGTCTTCAACTTTTTTCTCATTCCCTTAATATCTTTCCTGTTCTATCTTTTTGACATGTTTTATTTGATTCTTTCTACTTTTAACTCTCCAAAACCGAACCTCTTCCGATGTTGTATCTAACGCACAACAAAAGAATATGAAGGAGAGGGGGCACGTCGGGAGATGAGCACCCCCCGGACAATTTACGTTGAAGACTGAACGTTGTGGCATCTAGCGTACTTGGGGAGAAACTACATTCTAACCTCGAGAACAAGGCGCGAAAGATAATTGATACGTACGCTTGGAATATCAAAAAAAAATGGCAATTGGTCACTTCTATTTCTATGGCTCAAAAACCAGGTGACCTTGAAAGTGAACCATGCCAAACACATTTTTAATCAAGAAGTATTTCAGTTCTCATCATGTTGAATGCATACATGGATACAATTAGTTATAATTGACAGGATCAAGGACTGTTTTTTCTCCAATTATATACATCAGCATGTATATCTGCTGAACAAATTTGTACTAGAACATAAATGTATCCATGGGGAATAATTATTATATAATTGCGAGTCCATATTTGTTTACGTACACTCGCATATTACTTTAGTAGAATGTTATATGAATATATAGATATATATTTTCATCTTTCTGTCAATGCTATGACATGTAGCAGATATCTTTGCCAAGGATCTGAAAATTACACTAGAAACTTATTAAAACACGAATCGTGATTTTGTAGTGTGATACTGTTGACTTCAATGTACTTTCACAGCACAGTAGGTTCTTATCAAAATGTTCGAGATTGGGAAATTAAAACATGACCTATTTTTGCGCAATGGAGCTCAGAAAGATCACAATGAGTCAATTGAAATGTTACATTGGACCTTGCAAATTTTTAGAGCACGCAATTTTTTTTTCGATATTTGGCGGGCGAGAGGGGGGGGGGGTCAGGTCATAAAAAGCTTGACTCGAGTTTGTGGGGTCTGAACCCTTGTCCCCCGGCCACCATATTGAAAAAGGGGTGAAAACGGGTTTTCCGCCATATGTTTTGAACTATTGGTTGCACAAAAAAGACAGGAAAATATTTTTTGTTGCAAATTAAATTATCTATAACTTTGGTTTCATAACTTTTAGTCGTAGGACCAAAAACTAAAAAGTTATTGACAAAAAAAGAGAGAATTTTGGGAACAAATTTTCTTTTTATTGTTACAATTTTTTTTCTCCAATTTTACAGAAAAATCTCATCCAGGCAAATCGATAGCGGAGTTTTCAAAAAACTTTCCATATCATCGATTTTCGAATTTCATTTATTTGTTACTGTTTTATAGCGCTGCAAATGTAACATAATTTGTTTCTACTCGTTAGTATGCATTACTATTAGCCCAGTCAAGTTAGACATGCAAGGTTAAATAAATTCCCATAAATCTGAAAATTTATATGATTGTTCAGAACATCGTCATGAATGAAATGTGGAAAGTCCCCATCAATCCGCCATTTGCAAAAAAATTTATTCAAGGTCAAAGTTCGCAAACATGGGTTTTTTGCGTTTTCAAGCGGAATAGTGAGTTTTATCGTAAAAATAGATCAGACTAAAATTTTAGATCATGCAATTATCTATAAAAATTGTCCACATACTTCTTTTTCTAAGAGTCACCGATTCTGAGATACAACGGTTCAAAAAGTTGAACTAACTGAGACTTTTGCGTCGTTATGACGATAACAGACAGATAAAGCCCAAAGAATAACAGCGATTCGACCTCAGATTCTCAACGCATCTGATGTAAACAACACGTGTTTGTCCAAGTCAATAAATATAATTACTATATTTCCACAAATCCCTCGACCATCCTCATAAACCAGAAGCAGGATTCGGGAACGCGAGCAGTAAAAAGTGAAGATTGTCGTAAAAAAAAAAAAAAAAAAACAAAACTTCAATCGCAACTTTGCTTGGCTGCCTTCATTTTCGGAGAGACGCGTAGAGTTTGTTAAATAGCACAATATATCGGGCAACGAGTCTACCATAAGGGTTATGAGTTGTGTGTGACTGTCGAGGAGATTGTAGACGACGATCGTCCAGACCAAGGTGTGAAAATTTGCGGTGTGTGCAGGATTCAAGTTCGGCTTTTCGAGAGTTGTATTTGAAGTCATTAGAACAATCCAGATATAGTTTAAATTCGCGACGCGTCCCTTTTCAATATATTATGGATCTGAACAAAGTGTCGGTGGCTCGTCTCAAAGCTGAGTTAGAAAGGCGAGGGTTATTGACGAATGATAAAAAGAAAGACTTTATCGCGCGGTTAGACGAAGCCGATCCGACCGGTGCGTGGGTGCAACAGATAATGAACGCGCAAGAGGAAGCAAACGCGAATGTTGAAGTAGAGGAAGACGAAGATCAGGACGTCGAGGATGAGCAGCAACGATATTGAGACATGTAACTCGAATTCGAGCGACGTGAAAATGATCTTTTGAGACGTGAGTTGGGAATTGCCAGGCAAGAGACGAGCTCCTGCGACGTGCTATACCGCGAGCAGAGGAAGGGACACCCTGAAGAGAAATATTAACTCCATGCTGGAATTAGTGAGTTTTTTCGATGGGAGGTTTTTCGATTTGTCCCGATTGACGAAGAGGAAATGGTCGATTATTTGACCGACGGTATCCCGAGCGACCATCTTCAAGACATGGCAAGAATGAAAGAGTTTGCAACGAAGGAAGATATGGTCAGAGTTTTTGAGAAAATGTTGCCGCGGCCAACAATGAGAATAAATCCGAAGCGTGACTCACGGCAAGCTGGAAAGAACGATACGAAACCAGCTGACTTTCAGAAAACCACCGAGGCGAGAGAAGAAAATTTGATCAAGACCAACGAAGAGAAACCAAGGCTGAAAAAAATGCGTTGCTATAATTGCAACGAATTTGGCCACTTGGCACATGATTGTCAACAACCTAGACGCGACAAGGGCACCTGCTTCAATTGTGGTGAGATGGGCCTCATAGTAAAGGATTGTCCAACGAAATCTTCACCACCAAAAGATGTTGCAGCAGTCGACGAGGCCGACGACGAGAATCGAGTCTTCTCCGTGTCGGGCGGTACAGAAGACGAAGATACTATTTTTAGAGAGGTCGATTATGAGATAAGTCACTCCGAAAATAGGCACAGAATTAGGCTGATGACGCTAATGGTAGCATATAATACAGGTAGCAAAATTAGTTTCGTAAAAGAAAGTCTTGTTCCGAAAGAATCTGTAGAGTCAATCGGTGAGTCATCTTAAAGCTATCACGGCATAAATCGTTCTCCGTTGCGTATTTCCGATTATATACATTTGAATATCACTCTCGAAAAAGAAACAATAAATGATTTTACAGTTCTTGTCGTGTCGGATGCGATAATGGTAACTCCGATAGTATTGGGCCGCGATGTGCTCAAAAAATTCGGCTTGGGTCTAAGAAAAATAGAAGATCAAGCTATCGACGATACTTTGAATGTAGATATAAGTAATCCGCGAGATTTATTATGAAAAACGCTTAATATTAACCCTGAGACACCAGCGGAAGTGCATTCGAGCCTGCGAAAAATTTTTGAATCTCACTACGTTCAATCCGAAAGATCGAAATATGCGAGAGTCGACATGAAGTTGAGATTGAACCTGACGGATGAAAAAGCGTTTTATTTTAATCCGCGCCAATTTTCGATTACCGAAAAAGAAAGTTTAAAAAAAATACTTCATGATCTCTTGAGAAGAAAAAAAATATAGCCGAGTAGGTCCGAGTTTGTTTCTCCGATTATCTTAGTGAAGAAAAAGAATGGCGAATTTCGCCTCTGCGTCGACTATCGCGTATTGAACAGAGTTCTTCGTAGAAACAACTAACCATTACCACTAATAGAGGATCAAATCGACGTACTCAAAGACAAGAAGTACTTTAGTATCCTAGATTTGGAAGATGGGTTTTTTTCATGTAAGAATCGCAGCGGAATCGGTCAAGTATACTGCGTTTACAACGCCCTTTGGAGTGTTTGTCATACTTATGAATGCCTTTCGGGCTGAAGGTCGGACCGTCGAGATTTCAAAGATTCGGAAACGAAGCGTTAGCCGAATCAATAAGAATCGGAGAATTGTGGTATATATGGATGATGTGTTGGTCGCGACCTCCACCTTAGAACATCACCTTGAGGTGTTGAAAAAATTGTTCCAGTGTCTAGCAGAGAATCTGTCGGAGCTCCGACTCGATAAATGCAAGCTCTTGCACACGGAAATAGAGTTTTTGGGACACCGCATTTTCAAGAACGGAGTACAGCCGAATAAAATGGGAGCCGAGGCAGTCGATAATTATCCAATTCCGCAAAACGCAAGGACTCTACAATGTTTTCTCGGGATGGCTTCTTATTTTCAAAAATTTATCGAGGGCTTTTCTCTGATCGCGAAGCCATTGCATGAATTGCTGCGAAAGAACGTAGAATTCAAGTTTGGAGAAGAACAAATAGAAGCATTTGTCGATCTGAAAAAAAATCGCAGGAGGCTCCTGTACTCAGTATATATAGTCCCCACGACGAGACTGAGCTTCACACGGATGCTAGCCCACACGGATTTGGGACCACACATATGCAAAAGAAAAAAGGTCTTAAATTCCACGTAATATTTTATTTCTCCAAAAGGATGACCGACACTGAAAGCCGCTACCATAGTTTCGAGTTAGAGATGCTGGCCGTTATTTATGCGTTGCGTCGTTTTCGCATTCACCTGCACGGAATTGAATTCAGAATAGTCACGGATTGCGCGTCGTTAAAGATGACTCTAGACAAAAAGGAAATGAGAGGTGGGCGATCGAGCTCATGGAATATGATTACGTTTTGGAGCACAGAGCTGGCACAAGAATGCAGCATGTAGATGCTCTTAGTCGTGTCACGAATATACTCGTGATCGAAGATAACCCTTCAGAGTTAGAACTGGCAATCAGTCAAAATCGCAAAATCGTAAAAAATGGAAAGTCATGGGTTGCGAAAATATCATGACGATCTAGGTCATTCTGGTCCAGAAAAAACATTGAACGCAATTGATAAAACTTATTGGTTTCCACACATGTATGATAAGATTAAAGACTACATCCATAATTGTCTAAAGTGTATTGCGTTTTCACCATGAGTGGGCAGAGCCGAAGGTTTCCTGCATCCTATCCCCAAGGGTAACGTGCCAATCACGACATTTCATGTTGGCCACCTAGGATCTATTGACAAACGATATTCGATGAAACAACACATCCTCGTAGTTGTTGACGGATTTACAAAATTCACGAAATTGTACGCGACCAAAACGACGGCGTCAAAAGGATCAGTTGAAGGCCTAAAACAACATTTTTCAAATTATAGCCGGCTCCTCACTGTTGTGACCGATAGAGGTACCAGTTTCACGTCTAGTGAGTTCGAAGATTTCTTCAAAGAAAATAACGTTCGCCATGCATTGGTGGCCACAGGCTCACCGAAAGCGAACGGGCAGGTTGAACGTGTTAATCGAGTTTTGCGTCCACTTATTGCTAAACTAGTCAATAATGCTTCAGGGAAATATTGGTTTAAAGTACTCGCCGAGGCTGAATATGCGATTAATAACACTATACACAAATCTACAGGCGACACTCCCAGCCGACTACTATTCGGGGTGAATCAGCGAGGTCCGAGCGTCGACGGGATCGAAGAATACTTAGAGGAGACAAGCGTGCCGTCACAGTGCGATCTCACAGTGATCCGTGCGAAATCCCAGACAAAAATGAATGAGAGTCAAGAGTATAACCAGCTCTATTTCAATAAAATTAGAAAAGAGTCGCGTAAACACAAAGAAGGCGATTACGTAGGAATTAAAAACTTCGATAGTACTCCAGGCGCTCCGAAAAAGCTTATCCCAGAGGTCAAAGGCCCATACGAAATAGTCAAAGTACTCCGAAACGATAGATATGTAGTTAGGGACATGGAAAACTCCCAAGCATCATGTCGTCCCTATAAGGGAACGTGGAAAGCCGCTAACATTCGACCTTGGCACAACGGAATGACCACTGAAACGCAAAATTAAATCTCGTATCCTTAGATTATAAGAAATAAATTTAAGAATAATTGTTGACGATATTTGTAATATTTGAGTCCGAGGCCGGACAAAGGTCAGGAAAGGCCGTATTGTGAGACTTTTGGGTTGTGATGACGATAACAGGCAGATGAAGCCCAAAGAATAACAGCGATTCGACCTCAGATTCCCAACGCATCTGGTGTAAACAAGACGTGTTTGTCCAAGTCAATAAATATAATTACTATATTTCCACAAATCCCTCGACCATCCTCATAATATATATGTATATATATATGCGGCGTACGTATACACATGATGGAGAACACAACTTTTTGAGTCGCCGCTCAGCACTACAAAGTTAGAGGTATACAGCGGTTGCCATATTTGGAAAATTTTATACAGATAGAAGTAAATTATCTGTAATAGATCGATGCTGTTCAGTCCATACCAAAAATCGCTGCATTTGCAGCCATGAAAAAGTAGCGAGCGCTGTGCAGCGCTGCGTAGCACTGTGTTGTCCAGAACACACCCAATGATATAGAAATTCCTCAGACGTTGCGTAACTTAGAATGGTAAAAAATGATTGTTGAAGATTTTTCGGCATAACACGATTATTTGTGAGACATAATTCACAAATTCAGCCAACATCGTCATTTATTATGAACCGCTGTATGTTACAGAGAGATATATACCGAATCGTAAAACATTGAAGTCATTTTGACCACACTTATTATTGCGAAAATCTCACCCAGGCATGGCAGATTACTAATTTTGACAATGAATTTTTTGTTCATGATTGAAATCTATCGTCTTGTACCTCATGTATGAATGAAGTAGACACATCATGTAGCAGAACGATCGATAGTGTCCCGGGATATGAAGCGTATCGATCTGTCCGAGGCGCACGCATAGTCGGCAGCACGGGAATTCTTAACTTTCACAATGAGCTGTTTGGTCCATTTATAGCAAATGATGATTTCAGAAAGTCGATTGAGCAAAACTTTACCCACACAAAATTTTGATTTTTCGATGGGATGCGTCGAATATAATGTTGGGAGAAACATTGTACACTGCAATTAGGGGCAACTTCCCGAGCACTGGTTTATGTGAGTAACTAAAATCAATCACTTATCGCATATCTACCATTTATGATGATTGGTTCATGGTGTTGATTAATACCGTCGAGAAAATCTAGATGGACGAGCAATGTATGCCGAACATATATGTGTAAGTGATGGCGCCAGGAATGTATTCGTTGCGAAATGATAGCGGAAATATATGCGAACATATATATTCCACATATCTCCATACATGTCCACCATATTTTTGTGTGTATCATTCGCACATGTTTTGCTTGTAGAGTCATTCGGAACGAATATATTCCCAAGTAATAATAGTCCATTGAAATGTTACATTTGAGGGGGAGGGGGGGGGGGGGGGGGGGCGGCCCGC
>JAPYZH010001090.1:0-10682 GCA_030523085.1 Meteorus colon | reverse complement strand
ACTGTAATTTACGGTATTTTTCTATAACTAACGTTGTATCAGTAAATCCTTATTAATTCACGATTTTATCATTTTTTTATTTTTATTTATTATTATTTAATAATAATCCAAATAAAATTGAATGACGTGTGAATGTGTGTATTACGTGAAGCATTCCAACGTTCACGTAACAAGGACATGAGGAAGGAAAGGAGAGAGGAAAGAACGATCTTAATGAAGTTTATAGGATATGCGAGAAAAATTCAAAGTTGCTCTGACTAGGAGTCGAACCCAGGACCTTCTGATTACATGTCGGCTGCTCTACTAATTGAACTACCCGGTCTATACCAAACTACCATTGTCGCTTATTCTATATACATCAAGCCACGCCCTCCATCATACGGTAATCATTTTTCAAATAAAATTGAATGGCGTGTGTAAACTTCGCTCATCAAAAGTAAAGATATACAGTACAGTTTACGGTATTCATACCATATTCAACATAATGGACTTGAAAAAAAGCGTGTAAAGACATGCATTCTCAAAGCATTGTAAATTTTAAATTTTATTGCGGTATATACTTCGGAACTTTCCGCACTACCGTATTATTTCAATGGTAACCTACCGTCAAATATATCCTATTTTAGCAATAAGTTACCACTCAATTGCGGTACATTACCGTACTCTACCGCACTTTGGATCCGTCAGGGAATTAGAATAAGGTATACAGGAAAGACTATGGTGTGTTTAGAGATGGAGTCTCTAAGGGAGCAAAAGAAGATTCTGGGGAGACGAGGGGCTCTGAAGCAGTCAGAAATTTAGATAGACGTTGACCACACGAAAAGGGAAATCAAAATACAGAAGTGGCTAAGAGCTGTGGCGAGGCAGAGAAGTGAGAAGGGCCAAATGTAAGAGCGGGGTATCTGATGCTAGTAACAGAAGAGGGATAAGAGAGATTTAATGGGAGGACAGCAGAATTAGAGCACAAAGCAGGCAGGAATGAAATGGAGGAAAACTTGAAACAGCAGAATTTTCGGAGAAGTGGAAGTAGCGCTCGTAGATAGAGTACAATATAATGTGGTGGTGGAATACGCATGGGGCGTGAAAATATGAGGAAATTCGAGAATTTTTGCGTGAGTATGAGATTGTGATTCTATAAGAATCGTGGTTAGGGAGCGTAAAAGCAAAAAGAGCGGTTATGAGGCTAAGTAGGGATTAAAAGTACTGGTGTGAAGCAGCGGAGAGAGGTAAGGAAGGAAATAGAGGTAAATTGTTCGGGGGTCAAATTATCGGGGTTAGGAAGAGTGCGATGCATGGTTGGAGTGTCGAAGAATGGGAGTTTGGTTTTCTGATTAAATATAAAGACGAGAGATGTATCATATTTGTATATAATAATGCTAATATGAATGTAATAAAACATAAGCTGAAACCGATATTAGAAAGTAGTATGGGAGAGTTTGAAGTAATTGTTATTTGTGGAGGTATGAATGCTACAGTAGGAGAGACACAAATGTGCAATAGTCTGGAGGAGAGTGAGTACTATTATGAAGTGAGAAAGACGCAGGATGATGCAGTAGATGAGAATGGGAAAAATTTGATAAAAATGGGGAAAGAGATGGGTTTATTATTGCTAAACGGTACGTATAAGGGTGATGAGGAAAATAAGGTGACGTATGTCGGCTGTGATAAAGCATCGAGGGGATCCGTATTAGATTTAGTACTGATAGGAGATAGAGGAGATCAGGATGTGATAGAAAGCTTAAGTGTAATACCTAGAGTAGAATCTGACCACCTTCCAGTAACTTTTAGAATGCTGTAGACAATGGGTTTACCGAAAAATATCCATCAACAATAAAAAACAATGCATAGCATGACATCTTATGCAGAATATAACAAATTGTTTACATAGGCCCACACGTATGCAAGCGACTTGCCATTGGGTGTGTTCAGCCGAACTAAGAGCGTGTTTCGGCCAGAACACACTTACTGACTTGCGCGCCGCACTATACCATATACGTATTTATTCATATGAAGATATTTCCATGCAACACATAGATAATTTTCATTTTATTTGTTTTTTTGTCTTTCAAAGGAATTGATAACATGTCAGATGGAATTGAAAATAATTCATTTTGGCTTTTAGCGATGATCTGAATGGTGGTTTTCGAATGAACCCTCGAAATAATGCTCCAGTTACGATATCAAAATATTTTGAGGTAGTTATTCCACAATATGATGATAATCAATTTTACTCACTTTCCTACTTCCTATTTGTTAATTTTATATGAAAATTTTCGTTCCCATCGACTCTGTATATGGTATCGTTATATTCGAACCACACACTCATATTTTTTTCTCCATCCTCTATTGAAATAGTATTCATATTGGCTAAAATAAAATTTATCCCAAGATCTGTCAACTTGTCTGAATATTTGAAATCGAATTGACTATGCTATAGAATCGATACTAAGTAAATACCGTCACACCCTGAGTTACTTAGTATCGACAGAGTGTTCAGCTGAAATCTTAGTTAGATGTTCTGGATATCTTAGTTAGGATACTCAGGACTTAGTTCGGCTGAACACACCCATTTTGTACTACACTCATGTGAGCGACCGCCGATTCTTACAGTTGTGACGTCATCATGTGTCAATTTCTAATCATTCGAATAATTAATTAACTTCCCGATAGGAAGTTATTGTATTGACCCCGGAAATGAAAAATCGAGTTTTTCACAGATCTTGACGTTTTAAGACTTCCTCGACATATCGTGCACATTTTAGTATGCAATGCGCGCGCGCGTGTGTGTGTGTGTGTGTGTGTGTGTAACTAATAATGCGATTCGAATGGTCTATGACGTAATCGATAGGGCTTGACCTAATTTGGTGCCGATCAGTTTTTGGTTCGAATCGGTTGAGTAGTTTTTTAGTTTTTTCATTAAACATATCTCAAAATGGAATTTAAACGAGAAAATTGAAATTTCTGCGGGACTCGACGAGCGAAGATAGCTAGTAGCATCGGGAAGTTATTGGTGTGATACCTATTGGTATCAAATATAAAAAAGCGATTCTCCAACTAAGCACCACCAAAAAATATCTATTACCAGATATGGGCACCCTACTCGTGAGCGAGCGTAGTGAGCGAGCAAGAATAAACCCATACGTGAGCAAGCGCAACGAGCGACTAAATACAACTCTACTTGTTGAATTTTGGTGTTTTAATCGTAGCAATTGTAGGTTCTGAAAGAGCATTTCGAGAGCATTTTTTTTAAAGCAAAAATCATGGGAGATGTTTATTCGCTGGAGTAATTCAAAATTAAATTTTACATTTTTAATTGCGAATAACTAATTGAGAGAGATCAGTGGGAGCAATTTTTTGGTATATCATTTGTTGAGAAATATTAATAGTCGGTGCCAGCTTGTTTGTGGTATGAGTTTTCCATTCATTTTCAAGAAGTTGACGTAACTTGACCAATAATGGTGAATTCGTGTATTAAGTAGTGAAAAGTCGACACAGAATGCGCGTTCACCTAATGCCAGCATTTTGAAGATGTGTCGTTGACACTGATAGGCTTTTTCCCTAGTGTTTTTGTAGTGGATATTAGCACCAAAACTAAAACTTATAGCGTAACGACATTTGTACGCATCGTAATATTCTTTCCTTCTCAGATGAAATATCATCACGTATTGTCTACAAAATTGATCATTCTACGATTTGTGCAATAGAATATTCGGCGATACACCAAATTTAAAGGTGTGAATACATCACGGGATAAAATATGAGTGATTCTAAGTCAATGTACTAACACATATATACCATCCACTATGTTTATGTATTATTCGAAAAGCATAGGGAAATAGATACGAAATCATCTTTTCGACATTATAATTTCGCTGAACTCCTCGTCATATTCGGATGACCCAATCGCTGGTAAACAAAAATTTGCGATTTTACGAGTTCAACATCCTTTTTTTAATGAATTCATCGAACAAAGACAATTAAAAAAAAATCATGCATAAAATCTAGTAACTTCTAGCCACTTAAGCCCAGCCTTAACAGCCGGGCCTTATTGAGGACGGTATCATTGTCTATTTACTAATTTGAACAATGGACTACATTTTGACTCTGCAAAACTCAACCGAATTACCTTAAAATGATAAATTCTGATGATTAATGATTTGAGGTGATGCAACCGAGCCAAGGTTATTTTCATTATGTGTCTTATCTCCTGGTTTGCCCCTGTGAGAACATTTGTTTCGTTGCCGTAGCAAAAAGATTAGTGAATCGAGTAAAACTACAGTTTAATAATGGCGAAGTACAATAGTTGTGTATGTAAACAATTTAATGTAGATATAAACTGCGATCATGAGCACATGTCAAAATGAATTTATAACGTATCACGCGACTTTTTTCACGAAAACTAGAATGTAGTCTAGGTCATATAGCATTCAGGTATTGTTACTCTTGCAAAAGATTCATATTGGCAACACAAAACTAATACATTTATATTTTGTCACCCCCTTTTTCCCATATTCCTTTCTAATTTTATCTTTAATTTTTTTTATCTTCAATCACGGACAATCGTCAATGTATGCACAATATGAAATATAATATACCCATTTGTTATGTATATGTGTGATTATTACTTTCAATCGGGACACATGAACATTGCTGACAATGGATGATTCATATGTTCTCGATTATTTTCAATAAATTATTGTTATATCTATTTCAAAATTTCACATTGTTTGATTGTGATGAAAAAGTGGTTTCGCTCAAGCTTACAATCATTAACTTCTACCGTGTCTAGCATCGAATCTCTTGGAGCCCCTTCTACATTGAAGCTACCTTTATGGGATAAAGCATCTGCCGAGTTCTGTTTTGCTAAATCTCGTGAACTATTAACTAAGCCAAGTGCCTGGACTAGCTATATGGATATTGAGTTTAGAAGTCACGTTTTCACCAACGAACCATGCAATCAACATTTCATTCATTCTACAGAAATTCCTGAGTTTAATGAACGGAACGTCTCCTCTAATTGTGAATACAAAACTTCAGATCACCGACAAAAAAATTTATCAAAGAGAAAATTATCGTATTACCCAAATTTCAATTTTGATATTCCAAAAGACACAAAACGAATTTCGACCAGTTATATCGATCGTTACTTTACTCAAACTAAATATATTGATGACGACAATTTGTTTGACGACACTCAAGGCACATCCCAATATGAAAGAAAAACGAAAGACAGAATAGTATTCCAGACTGATCATACAGAATATTTGAACGAAAGTCATTTTCTGTCGGATATTTATAAACCGACTCGTCCCAAAGATCAGAATTCCGCAACACGCATTCAAGAAACTTGCAATATCAACGATAATACCAAAGTCGTGAATCGGCAAGCTCATGATTTGACGATTATGGAACAGTTTCCAACAAACTCTTTAAAGTCATATGCTCCTGTAGGAAGCTCTGATCAAAGAGTTGATACAGATCACGGAAAGTTTGAAAAAGTAACTCCACCAACATTTACACCATCTCGTAATTGCCAGGAGTTACGCTCGATCTCAAAATCAAATAAATCACTCTTTATTATGGAGTCCAGGCATAATGGCTCTCAGATATCTAGTAGTTCGGAAAGTTTGCGTGTAAATTTTCAACGATTGCGTCGTAAGTCAGATGCCGAAATAAAAAATGGTTTAGAATCAAGCGATAAAGTTTTCACAGAAAAATGTCAAAATGATATTTGTAACTTGAAAAAGTTCAAGGACCCTTATGATGTAAAAAAAGGTAGAAAACTCAACTTAGGACTCGCGAAGCTAACGCAGAATATGATACAACTTGGAAAAAATATTGGACAGAACTCGCGGAATGTGGAGTCAAATATTGTGAAATCCCGAGAATCAAATGTAGAAAATACAAAGATTGAGGCAGATGATAAATGTGAAGCCAAACACCAAAGTGAAATGCTGGAAGAATCAAGCCAATTATACATTCCTCATTCCACCAAGCCATCGGAAAATTCGTTGATATTGAATTTGCAAAAATCAGATGTTCATGTTAGTCCGTGTATGTCACAGCATCTATTTGATAAACCATTACCACTTGAAAATTTATTGAGACACGAAATAAACATTTGTCGTCCACGAACATCATCTCTCACGGATACAAGAAATTCAGTAGTACTGAATATGCATCGAACGTATAATCAATGTAATGAATCGAGTGAGGATTCTGATTCACTCTCTCAATCCGAAATGAATATTGGCAGTCAGATGAGATATAATAAGCAACACGAAAAAATTTCTCGCAATCTTTACTCAAAATTCGAAAGCCAAGGATTATCATTTTATCCCATCACAAAAACGTTCTCAATGATTGATCACCCTCAAAAATCACCACCACCGTCCACAAGCTTCTTGAATTCGTTGTCACCGCCCTTCGCCCCACGAAACAATTTACTCTCTTGGCCAGAAAGTGCGCCTAGTTCAAGCCTCACTTTTACGAGCAACTCAGAATTTGATTCAGATACAAGTGTCGAGTACCAAGATTCTATAAATGATAAATTAATATTACCGGTATCCACTGCGCCATGACTTCGGCAATTAACTCGACGACCAATACAGATCATCCTTGTCTCCTTAATTATTTTGCATCGTTATATCAAATTTATTTCCCAATATATGGACGTTGAATTCACTCGGATTCATCAACTAAAAAGTCGATATCACACAATCAGAAATTCGAAATTTTGTGCATTTTTAATTTATACTCTCTGAGATGAAGTATAGGATATCATATTTCAATCGATTGTCAGTCCACTTACTCAGTTATTCATGATTTATTTTGTTTCATCAAACTTATTTTACTTTTTTATTTTATTTCGTGTTCCCACCTCTATCCTGCTCCAACAACTTGTTTAGGCAACTTTATCAGATGAGGCGAAGGAGGTTTACAACAGCTTGGTGGAGACACAAATAATGGACAGCGCAAAAGAAACCAATCCGCTACGAATACTTCGATCAGGTATGCCAGTGGTGAAGTCTAGGATTCGAGGAAAGAAACATCCCAATTTAGGGAGTATCACATCCGAAACTGATGTCATATGCGGGATATCAGGCAGCAGATTATCATTCGATCAACATCACATTGACTTTCAATATCTTCCAAAATTGAACGGCATGTCGACATTCAATCAATCAATACGTCTTGCTCCTGCTCATACTTTGGAGAGGCATAAGTCGTTATTAGGTATAGAAAACGATCCAGTTCATAACAATGCAGATGAGAATCCAATACCTCTACCGCCTCGAGACCGATCAAAAACACTTCAGCCAAAATCGAATTTACCACGGCATCAAAGGAAACATCCGCTAATCATACCTGGAAATGGAGTTTCACGAACTTTGGCAAAAATGGCCATTTGTTCTGGTGGTGATCAAGTTGATGGAAATACTCCATTCACTGGATCCGATTTAGAGCCGATTACTGCAGAAACTCGCATGGGTATATGTACACCCGCTCTGTCACCTAACAGGTAATTGATTTTCACATAAATTTCGACTAATCAATTGAGAAATGAGTGATCAATTCGTTAATTTTCATTCATCAATATATTTATTTCATATCACTTTTCAGTCCGGAGGAATTCGAGCAGCGCATTGATTCAGAACTTGCAGCATTAGATTCATTGCCTTTCGGTAACAATCGGGCTACATCAGATCTGCTCGACTTTTCCGAAAGCCTCGCCGATTCGGCGATGAACGACCATCAGTTCATGATTTTCCATTGTGATATTGGGGATCCCACACAATCGCCGATGAATGAAGTACTTGGAGACGTTGTAAACAAAAATCCATCTCTTTTCAATTTACATAAGTTGGATCAATCCACCGTACAACTATCAGGATTCGAACCAACGCAAACGCCGGCATTGCCTCCACATAACACTCATTTTCCACTGAATAAATGTTCCCAGGTAGTGAAAATTATGGAACCTTCCAGTGATGCAGCTGTTGCAATAGCCGGGTCGAAGATTGATGGGGATATCGTTCCTGATATCGATATGCGCCAAAAACAGGTTTCGGACGAACAAAAATCGAATCCGGCACAGACATCGAATAGTTATTTAATTACTGATAGACAAACACAAATCAGTGATCTTTCTCGTCATTCGGATCATGTATCCTGTGAAGATTTGCTTGAATTTGCATGCGACGGACCAAACAGTCATAGAACACGGGGTCCTCATAACGGAAAGCAATCTGACGAAGTTCGAATAATGTTGAAAGTCTTACATGGGCATTCAACGCCAGAATCATGTGTGGCAGCACTCAATTCAACGGATTGGGATATTTTAGCGGCAATAAAACTAGAGCGCCTCCATGACTTACTGGAAAGAGAAAATAATGCTGCGAGTCTAGAAGATTGTAAACTGACACTAAACCAATGTAGTGGTGACGTTTTCAAAGCAGCGGCGTTACTTCGAAACATCACCGACAGTGCGTCGGCTTGAAAATTATGGGGTTTATAAATAGAACAAGCCTTGAATATTTTTATACTGCCGTTTCCTGGAATGCAGCTGATTTGTTAATTTGCAATACCCGTTTTGCCTAAAATGCTTCTTCTTTTTCAATAACCATGATAATAATAATAATAATAATAATAATAATAGTAATAATAATAATAATAATAGTAATAATAATAATAATAATAGTAATAATAATAATAATAATAATGCATAAGTATGTTATAGCGGGCACATCATTATTATTATAATTATGTATGTTGGTATTTTTATAGATCACGATAAGGACCGTATTAATTTATTGTCAATTTTTGTTCGGTAATAATTCACGAATGATTCGCCGGAACTGACGCATGTTGTCCCTTACGACGATTAACTTTCAAAATAATCTAAGACCATCCCGAATAGTCGACGTGTGTTTACACTGAGACCCCACATGAACATCAAGAAACTCCTGCGAAAGAATTCTTGTGAATTACCAAATGCAATTTATAGTTGTTTAAGCACAACAAATGCTTTGTATTAGGGGTATTAATACTCCTCATACAGAGCATCTCAATGCAATGCCGTTTAGTTGGGTCCAATAAGATTATGTACAGCATGTTATACTCCAACAATTTTTCACAAATGAATAGCTGAAAAAAGTACACACATAAACATATTTCTTCATTTCTTTTAAGATGGTATATCGATTGATAAAATTCTCGAGTCAATCTATATCCCAACTGCTATTGACAAAATTTGAAAAAATTTGGTTGCTCATCCAACACCAAGTCGATCATTTTCATATAACAAATGTAAAGTTCATTCGCGCAGTGTGATGATGTTTTCTTTCTAATTGGTACATTCAAGTCCGATTAAAACTCAAAATTTCCAAACATCTCACTGCATTGTTCATGATTGTATTACTTCAATTATGCAAAAAAGGATCCAATAACTGGATCAAAGATAAAAGATGGATGGAAAAATGCATCAACTGATTCCAGACACAATGATAATAAAATAAAGACTGATTGTATCGCGTTTTCTTGGTAATAAAATGATTTTTTAATGACATTCATATATAAAAAAATATTTCGAATCATTTATTGGATATACCGCCGTTTGGTGATATATCTCATGTTCATCAATATTCCCATGTTACCCAATGATATAGATAAACTTGGTCCGCAATAACATGATTGAATGGTGCAGCATATTTGCTGACTAAGATATATGATCTGCGAATAAATTTGATACAGCATAGTAATTAACGGCGATAATGTTTCAGCAGCAGTACCAACTTTCTTTTACCTGTTTCCTCAATGAACCGCTACGAAATTAGTTACTGGTGGATCTATTCAACCATACGCAACTCAACTTGTGCGATGGCTCGACTCTTGATTATAAGTCGACCGTTTAATCACCCATATTACTCCGATAATTGTCGATCAATTCGCATCAGGACGACAAAGTCTATGAGTGTTTTCCGATAAGTCGACACAGTGACTGAGAATTCTCAGCGCAATCGAGTAGATCATTAATCCATATATTTCAAGTCAGCATATATAATTCCTATCGACTGAATCGCTGACTATAAAATACTAATTATTAGCTATTTCGTGTGTCCATTATTCCTCATCGCGCATGGAAAAAATCTGAAAACTTGAAACAATTTCTCATCAATATACATAGTGAAAATGTCTGGCAAAATGAGAGAAAACAGTTGTAGGGGGAAGTTAATCAGTATTTAAGTAATAATTATTACATTTCTTTCTCGATCAGAATTATTGGAACGAAGTTCCTTATGGGACGGGTACCCTAACTGGGGAAAAACGTCCGTAACGTAAGATTCGATAATTACATTGTCTGGTGGTCAAAAGTGGAACCATCCGATCATTATTACTACGTTAGTAAAAGCATGGATGCTATGTAAAGGTGTGTAGGCTTACTCGTTACAGCATACATACATATACACACACACACTAACGTTTCGTGATCTAAGCGTGGATTGTGTTTGTTTGACTTCATTTCTATCCGGTGTCCCACGACACCACACTTTTTTTTTCTATTAAATACATAAATTATCAATAACCCAGTCAGCATCCAAATCAGAAAGGTTTCATTATGAAGTCTGATAAAAAACATCTTGCAGAATTCACAACATGACGTCTTAGAAAAGTCATTTATA
>JAPYZH010001085.1:0-11657 GCA_030523085.1 Meteorus colon | reverse complement strand
ATTTCTGGATGTCATTCCGAATCGAATGACACCTCGTTTGTATTTTTCCGAGAAGTTGCGCAAAAGTTGACTAAAAAGGCACTTGTTGCCTAGACTATACGTTCGCTCGCGTGTAGGGTTGTTCTTGCTCGCTCGCTATGCTCGCTTACGAGTAGGGTGCCCATATCTGGCGATAGATATTTTTTGGTAGTGCTTAATAGAAGAATCGCTTCTTCATATTTGATGCCAATAGGTATCACATTAATAACTTCGCGATGCTACTCGCTATCCACCCATGCTAATTGCGTCGCGACTTACAAACTATCATAAAGATAGATAGGATCGGTATCAGATTGGTAAAGAATCGAAGATATCAAAAATGTAATGCATTAATACAGTATGGTTTTATATTCGATCCGTATTGCCATAATCTAAGTTACATAACCATCTTCGGGAAACATCAATAATTTTTTACGTAGCAACATGTTCGATACATAGATTCGCATTTTATTAACATTACAATGTGATCCGGAGGCACTGTAGTGCCTCAAGCCAAGTACACGTTCAACAATATATGTAATAATGTGTGTGAAAGTCTAGGCGTGAGGCTACAGTGCATCTATTCCCGTGTCAGTTGTCAACATAACCTCACCTAATTTTTGACTCGATTTATTTCATTACTGAGTTAATATCAACACTTTGCACTAGCTTCAAATATGTTAATTATTTGTCCTTCTCACAAAACTCTAACAACTATTTTGTTTTTCCACTTATTTAACGTAATTATAATCTGTAAAATTTTCGCTTCCCCGTTTTTCGATTCTACGAGAGATTTTCCTAATTTCGGTCGAATTTGTCATTTCGAAGTCAGTACAATTTAATTGTCTGAGGATAGTATACTACTGCGTAGTATCAGAGCTAGTCCGTTTCCATCGAACGTCTGATAAATTAGGCGGGTAATTCAAATTTAAATTCATCGACAATTTTATTGCGGATATTTGTGAAATAATCGAATACAATTCCATTTTATTCAACGTCTCATTAATATTATTAATACTTTCTTTTGTATTATTTTATTCTTTCATATGATATTAATGTATGAATATTTGTGTTCTAGATATTTGATGTAAATATTTATTGTGTATTATTTTCATTACTTTTCCAAACATGAACTATGATGACCCCAGATGCATTCAGCAGGTGACACTACTTGTCGGAACGGCCGACTTGCCGAATTTGAAATATTTGAAATATTTCATTAATTTTTAATATAAATTCATTGTACTGACATTATTTGTATTAGATGTCCGGCTGTGAACTGTATTGCCACTGGATGCATCTAGCAGGCCTGACAACGTATTATTATTATTATTATTATTATTATTATTATTATTATTAATGGCTGACTTGTATTTTTCGCTCCGTTTGTGGTAATAAAATAACAGTATAAAGTGTAAGTTGTTTGATATGATTTTGTGATCAAAGTGATCTGAATAAATTCTATAATATTCTGACATATAAAATTCGGATGTGAATTGGTTTCATAATTAAATATTCAATGATTGTATTATCGTGTTTACAATTTGTGGTTAGAAAACTCCTCGGCTATATTCTGTTTTGATAGTGACAAATTGATTTGAAAATTTAAAGATAGAGGCGCCTCTGGCGCTCTCCACCGTGACTTTAGTGCTACCAACATAGTTGAAATATATTAAAATGACGGGCTTCGATAGTTCGAAAGTTGATACACCAACAAGGTATACGTGTGCATTATGTAAACAAACAAATCTGAAAACACCTTACTCATGTAGTGGATGTCGTCAGTTGTTTCATAAAGGATGTCTGGTGAAAAACCATAAGTATTTGAATGAAATTGGTCGTTCCACTGACTGTGTCGGACATGACATAACTGATAATTTAAGTGTGGCATCTTCTGGCTCTTCGATAGGCAGAAACAAAAGGAAAAGGTATAATGATGAAAATGACGTTGCAGACATTGCAGATAAAGTTGACAGCATTCTAGAAAGAATGGAGGATATTGGTTTAAATGTTGATGAGTTCAAGGAGGGAGTAAAAAGTATTGTAACAGATGTTTTAAAAAATTTTAAAACAGAGTTAATGAAAATAGTACGAGAAGTGGTAGCAGAAGAAATTAGAAACGTAACCGGTAGAAGCACTGGTGAAAGCACGAATGGTAAAACCGAACATCTTAAATTGACTAAAAAACCAATTTCGTATGCTGATAAAATAAAAAGCTCTAAAACTGAGACCTTGGTCATTGAACCTAAGGAAAAACAAGACAGCGCGGACACCTTTACTGAGGTCAAACGAAAAGTTCAAGTAGGTAAACTTGGAGTTGGTGTTGAAAAGCTAAAAAAAACTCAAACAGGAAAAATAGTCATTGGGTGTGTGGGAAAAGAAGATCGAGAAAAATTGGCATCCGAGTTAAAAAGAAATATGGGTGATGAATATAACATCAGAGTAACAGAAAAGAAAGCACCTAAAAAAAAAATCATAGATGTGGAAAGGGACACGATGGAAAACAGTAATGGAAATGAAATAGTTGAAATGATTAAAAAGCAAAATGGAGTTATTACGAGTGAATCAACGAAAATGATAATTAGAAAAAAAATAACGGGTAAAAATAAAAGTGGAATGATTATTATGGAGATTGACCCGGTGATTCACAAATATTTAATAGATAAAGTTAAAATCAAACTGGACTGGAATTTATGCCGTGTCTTTGATTGTGTTAGTGTTTTGAGATGCTTTAAATGCTGGGGATTCAACCATTATGCGAAAGATTGCAAAAGTGAATATAAATGCCGCAGATGTTCAGGAAATCATATGGAAAAAGACTGTCAAGAGAAATTAAAAAAATGTGTGAATTGTGTTAAAATGGTAGAAGATTTTAAACTCGAGGGAATAAAAACTGATCACTGTGCAAACGACTTAGAATGTGAACGTTACAGAAGAGCTTCAAACAGAGCACAGAAAAATATTAATTATGCTGACATTTAGCAATTACTTCAAAACAATTGTGAAATAACGAACAGCATTGAAAAATTTGTGATAGTTATCTTAAACATTAATGGATTGATAAGACATAAAGATGTATTTGAAAACTAGTTATTTATTGTAAAACCGGATGTTATATGTCTCTCGGAAACGCACATTACAAAAGATGTTATGGATCATGAAATCAGTTTTCGTAATTACAGTCATATACGTACAAATACTGAGAATCCACGTACTGGTGGTGTAATAACATACATAAAACAAAATTATAAAGTCAAGTTGCTGTTTAATAGTTCTGATATCAGTGATAAGACATGTGTAAATGTGATACAGATAGGCGGGAGTGATGGTATTGTCATTGTATATAGATGTATATAGATCACCTAACAGTCGTGTGAGCCAATTCATGGAAAATATGATAAACTTTTTAGAAAATTATATTGACATGGGAAAAGTTTTAATGGTTGGCGATTTTAATCTCGATGTTGGGAATCCCAAAGACCGCTATGCACGGAAATTAGTTGAAGAATGTGCTTTGCTAGGACTTAATCAATTAATTGACGTGCCGACAAGATCTACACTGACATCTGATACAATAATAGACTTGGTTTTTACAAACTTTGATTTGCGTACTGAAGTAATGCGAACACCTAGAATATCTGACCACAACATCATCGAGTTGAAAACTTATGTAGGCATCGAACAGGATAATAATGTAAATATCATGAAAAGAAGAAATTACAAAAAACTGGATCAGGAACTATTTTTTAAAAGTATAACTGATAATTTTAAGTCTAATAATATACACGAAATATTCAATACTAATGCTAATGATTATACAAATTATGTTATTGATAATTATGAAAATCTAGATGTATTGTTGACGAAATTTAATACTAGTGTGATACATGCTCTGGATATAGTTGCTCCAAAAGCAGAAAGTACCTGTTAACGTAAATTTAAATCAAATAAATGGATTACGGATGACTTAGTCAGGAAAATGAAAGAAAGGGATAGATTGTTTTTTGTTTCGAAAAACACAAGACTTGAGGAAGATATCAATAAATATAAAAGAATGAGAAATGATATTGTAAATGAGTTGAGAGAGCTCAAGAGAAATTATAATGATAATAATATAGACGCAAATAAAAGTAATGGAAAAACCCTTTGGAGACAGTTGAAAGAACTAATTGGAAGTAAAAAAGTACAAAATAATATTGACAGTATTGAATTGGATGGTGAAATTCTAAATGATAGCTCAATTGTCTCCAAGGAGTTTAACCATTATTTTGTTAACAGTATTGAAAAAATCGTTAATGATATCGGATGTATTGTAACTGATAGTATGATTAATAATAGTAATGATCAATTATGGGTTAAATTTCATGAGCTGGATGTAAATGAAGTTGAGAAAATTGTGATGAGCTTGGATGATAAAAAAGGATATAATAATGATTTAAATACAGTAATTCTGAAATACCTGTGGGAGTACAATAGAAATATTATATTGAATATTATAAACATATCGTTAATGTCTGGAGTTGTACCTGATAGTTTGAAAATTGCTACAATAGTACCGATACAAGAAATAAAAGATAGTATAAAAATATCCGACTTTAGACCGATCAATACCCTGCCAGTAATTGAACAATTATTAGAAAGTGTTGTAAAGATACAATTAGATAAATTTATTACTGGAAATAATTTGTTAAACGAAGAGCAATCTGGTTTCAGGAGTGAGCACTCATGTGAAACAGCCATGCAGTGCTCTTTAACTGGCTGGAGAAATGATATTGATAATGGCTTATATGTAGGTGTCGTATTTGTTGATTTTGCAAGAGCTTTCGAGACAATGAATAGAAATAAACTGTTGGATATTTTATATAAATTTGGAATAGGTGGTACTGTTTTAGACTGGTTCAAATCATATCTGGAAAATAGAAAGCAGGAGGTGAAATTCAATGGGTATGTGTCGGATAAGTTAGTGGTTAAGCATGGAGTACCACAAGGTTCCAAGCTTGGTCCGATTTTATTCATTTTATACGTCAATGATGTGATTAATTTAATTAAAGGTCAGGGTGTTGTTTGCAAACTTGTTGCAGATGACATGAAATTATACATTGCTAGTAAAGATATAAAAGAAATCGAGTCTAAAATAAATACATGTTTAGAAACACTTATAGTATAGCTCAAAAATCACCAACTGAAGATAAATATAAAAAAAACTGTCTTTATGATGTTGCATGATAAAAGAAAAAAATACGTAATGGGTAGCTGTAAAGTTAAAATCGATGGTGAAGATATTAATGAAGTGAAAGAGACCAAATATTTAGGAATTTATATAGACTATAATTTAACATTTAATAAACACTTAATTGAAACAGGAAAAAAAATAGCGAAAAAACTCAATGTAATATATCGGTTAAATAAATCAGTCAGCTGTTGGACGAAAAATACGATTTATAAGGCTATTATTGGTCCTCATTTTGATTATTGTGCGAGTTTAATGATCAATTATAATGAACAACAATTGGATGTTTTACAAAAAATTCAAAATAGAGCTATGCGAATAGTTTTGGGTGTCAGTAAATATACAAATATCGAAAAAATGTTAGAGGCTCTAGGTTGGATGAGTGTAAGACAACTGATGATCTATAAATGCTGTATTTTGATACAAAAAATGATATTGGGTCAGTCACCTCCATATCTCATGAGTAAAATATCTTTAAGTGGTGATAAGCACAATTACAAAACGAGACATAAAGATTTACTACTAATTAGGCATACCAGAACACATTCAGCAGAGAGATCTTTGGTATATCGTGGCTCTGAATGGTACAATAGTCTTCCGAGTAATATAAAAAATAAAAGTAGAATGAAAATATTTAAGACAGACTTGAAAAATTATATAAAAAGCAACTTTTAATGACTATACAACTTGAATCTTAGTTTAATAGTTGTAAATAGTAGATTTGAGTCGATTTAAGTTGTAAATATTATGTAACGTGAAATTTTTGTATTGAGACTTAAATAGCAAATAGCTAATAAATAAATGAATAAACATTATCATTATTATTATTATTATTATTATTATTATTATTATTATTATTATTATTATTAATAATAATTAATTATAATTATTATTATTTATTTATTATATATATTATATATTATATATTATATATAATATAATAAATATAATTAATAATAATAATAATAATAATAATAATAATAATAATAATATCCGAACGTAAACAGTTTCACTGTGGAAAATTCCGCCACGTACACGTTGACAGCTCTTGATTCACAAAAATAAATTTAACAATTGAAAACAATTTCTTAACGTTCTTGGCGTGCGTCATCAAGAACCCCAAATTTTTCCGGATGTATTGCGATAGCGTCACAATATCCCACAGGTGACTCATACATGTCCACCGTCAGTAGTTTGATGATTACCTCAATCATTAACAGGATAATAATTCTTAAGATAATATATATCAGCGCAAAGGATAGAAAGGATTCTCGATGAAGAGTCAACGGTTGAGACATTCGTAATATTTCCACAGAGAATAGATTGAAATGAAATAAATTAAATGAATTGAATTCCTCGTATCGAACTTTAAATAAAATGATACTCAAATAAGAAATATTTCACATAATCGCGAACGCTTATTTCCGTTTAACAAATTAATAAATAAGTGCAACAACGGGGCAACTCACGACAATACAATGAATTTCAGTTATTCCTCCAAAAATTCCTCCACGTCTTATCGGCTGGAATGGCTGGTGAATAACGGTGACGATGATGGGTTGGATGGATGATGTGGAAACTCGGCCAGGCACAACACCCACAATTGTTCAGTTAATGTTAATAGATATTGCACGGTTCAATAATACTCTGCACAATACTAAATATACTTTTCGATTATTCTTGCACAATTTATATATTGGCACAATACTTGATAATTCGGATACTTTTCAACGAAATAGATTCTCGCACAATTTTAGTGATACTTGGCACAATACTCAATTACTTTTTACTGAAGAAACCAGAAAGTTTGGGTCAGAAGTGAGACCAGAAAGTGAGGAAGATCCCGAATGAACGGCTCTATATAGTCCTCGTTTCTTCTTCAGATAATAACATTATTGTCCCAATATCCCGAATCGGCGCTGATGAACTCCGAATTTGGGTATATTGGGACTTCTATTGATTTGTTGGGGCACAGGATTGGTCATCGACCGTCGAGATGTTTATATCCTGTCCCCTCTTACTAATACCAGTATTGATAGCGCACGCGCTATTTTGTGAGTTTGCGCTGTGCATGAGTTTCTTTTCCCCACTTAGGCCAATCTTGACTGCCTAGGTCAAGATTCTTTTAATATACAGGTGAGGTTAGTCTAGCCGTTCTAATTTGAATAATGAAAATGAAAATGAATATATGACAGATTGTTCATGGTGAGTTGTCTCGCGGATGAATAATGAACAAATAATACCATATGTATTGAGGAATTGAGGATAATACGGATGTCTCTTTAACTTCATCATCCTTATTTGTATTTATATTATATAATTAACTACACACGAGCGTGGCCGGTGCCACCTCGTCAAAACATGCATAAAGCCGCACAGACTCCATCGCGGGAATAGTCAGGACAGCTTCCTAGGTACTCAAAACGTCGGGATCTAATGGAAACTCGATTTTCGCAAAGTGGAGTAAAATCAATGATTAATTTTAGAGATGAGAAAGATTTTTTTAAATTAACAGTGGAAATAGATCTAGCTTCAAAATATGGCTTTAGTATTCCTCGAGCACTTATTGATGCTATATTTTCCAATAAAGACAATTTGATAAACAGCTTCTTCTATCAATAAATTGATTTGTTTATTTCTTGATGCAAATGAAATGCTCGGAGGCTTTCAAGTTATACGAACATTAATCTCATCCGTGAAATTATAGAAACAAGCTTGAATTCAAATTGTTATGGATTCATTTGGTTGTATCGAAATAATCATCAGTAGGGTCAATGACTTGGCGAGGAGCGGCTGGAAGAATTGTTGCCGTGAAATCGCTTTTCACATCGGTTCTTTAGCCTTAGTTATCAGACATGAGAAAATTTGGGGTACTCAATGACGCACGCCAAGTACGTTTGAAGATTGTTTTCAATTGTTAAATTTACCACAAAATTTTTTCAATTATTGAAAATCATAACGGCTACTTGGTCTGTTTTTTTTTTTGGTTTCACATCTTTTTGCGAAGTGAGAATTTCTTCTTGGTATTTTTGTGAATCAAGAGCTGTGAACGTGTACTTGGTGCGATTTTTTACCGTGAAACTGTTTTTGTTCGGATTTGGATATTCTGTCTATTGTCTGGAATCTGTTGTAAATTTCTCAAAAATGTTCCTATATACCCCGTGTCCTTTGCAAAATTGTGACGACCTTGGTCATTTAATGTCCTGTTCATAATTTCTTGGGATAAATTAATATGTGAATCTTGGAAATAACAATAAAATTTTTTATATTATTATTATTTCATATCTTTCATATATTTCATTAGTTGGTTGGTTGGTTGCTTTGTTGGTTGCTTGCATGCTTACTGGTTGTTTGATGATAGTTTGTTGATCGTTTGGTCGTTTGGTCGTTGTTTGCTGGTCGTTTGTTGGTCGTCTGTCAGTCGTGTTGTTGGTAATTTGTTGGTTGGTCGTCTTCTGGTCGTTTGGTCGTTTGGTGGTTGTTTGCTGGTCGTTTGTTGGTAGTTTGTTGATCGTTTGTTTGTTTGTCATAAAATTATGAAGAAAAAAAATTACCATAGCGAGAGATGAAATAGAAGAATTAATATATATATATATATGCTTACTCATTCTTTTTCTCATATATATATATATATATACGTACATATGATAACCGCTCGTCAAGTCGCCTAGAAATTCCAATTTCCCCTTAGAATTCCATTTTTATGCATGTTTATTAATCAAACGTAAGAACTACCCGACCGATTCAAACCAAAAACTAATCAGCCTCAAATTAGGTCAAGTGCTATAGATGACGTCATCGACCACTCAAATCGCGTAATTAGTTCGGCCGTAATCGTACGACATGAATTAGCGTCACATACACACAAACACACACACACACACCCACACACACGCACACGCACACACACGCACACGCACACACACACACACGCACACACACACACACACACACTACATGCTAAAAATGTGCAGGTTATGTTCAGGAGGTCTTAAAACGTCGAGCTCTATGAAAAACTCGATTTTTTATTTTCGGGGTAAAAACAATAACTTCCTGTCGGGAAGTTAAAAAAAGATTATCAAGCTACAATGATGTCGCGATGTCTGGAACTACGGAGAAGTTGGAAAAAATTTTTTTTACAGAATGGCGATTATCTAAAGAAAAAAAAAATTTTTGTACCACTTTTTTTGACATTCTTCGATTTTTTAACAATAGTAAAACTGTAAATTTGGGGAGGGGCGTAGTTGGGAACATAGACAAGTCTCTAAAGAAGACTCTCTCAAAATTTCAAGTAAATCGGTTCGGTAGAACCTGAGAAATCGTGGGTATCGTATTAAAGAAGACAGTTCTGAGAAAAACGCGCTTAAAGTTTCATGTCAAATTTTTGCAGTGTAAGTCATAAAATTATATTCTAAACTTACATTTATTTAATCTGCCATTCCTGCTGCATACATTGGACCTTCTTCGACTTCGAAAAAACTAAATTGGTCCAGAAGCTCATAAATTTGCTGTCAAACCAGACAACGGCCGGATTGACCGCTCTGAGATACGAACATCCATCGCATCATAGGAGGCCAAAACTGCTCGATTATGAGAGAGAAACGCCGAAAATAGTTTTTTCGAAGTCGAGGAAGGTCCAATGTATGCAGCAGAAATGGCAGATTGAATAAATGTGAGTTTAAAATATAATTTTATGACTTGGACTGCAAAAATTTTACATGAAACTTTAAACGCGTTTTTCTCAGAACTGTCTTTTTTAATACGATACCCAGGATTTCTCAGGTTCTACCGAATCGATGTACTTGAAATTTTGAGAGAGTCTTCTTTAGAGACTTGTCTATGTCCCCAACTACGCCCATCCCCAATTTTACATTTTTACTATTTTCAAAAAATCGGAGAATGTCAAAAAAAGTGGTTCAAAAATTTTTTTTTTCTTTATACAATCGCCATTCTGTAAAAAAAATTTTTTCAAACTTCTCCGTAGTTCCAGACATTGCGACATTATTATAGATTGTTAATCTTTTTTTTTTTTTGTTTCAGATTGCTAGGAGGGTTGAAATCGTGGGTATGGTCACGCACCAAATTTTTTAGACTCCCCACTTCATCAGCTGATGATTAGCGGAATTTTGAATTTTTTTCACTTTCGAATTTTTTTTTGTATTCTTCTAATGTTAACAAATAATGAATGAAAAAATGGATCATAAAAATATTGATTGCTTTTTTTTTACAGCACTTCAAAAATTACCTAAAATTCATGTCTCTAGACCAGAATACCCCCTAAAGGGAAAAATCTGTATGAAAATATTATCGAAGCTGTCATTTCAACAGGGAAATACGAAGAAGTCGTATACATCCCCAGAATTTGTCTAATTCAATCAGACTGTCAGTTCGAATCCAAACGGCTTGATTATCCTGTTCAAGTTTGCTGTGCCATGACTATCAATGAAGCCCATGAGCAGAGTTTAGAAATGGTCGGTGTTGATTTGCGAAGTCATTGTGTTCCTCACCGACGATAGTTTTACGTGGAATTTTCACGAGTCAGTTTATCGGATAGCTTTGTCATTCTACAACCACAAAAGAGAACGAAGAACGTTGTTCACAGAAAAGTTCCGAGTATGCGATCAGATCACTTCGATGATAATTTCGATAAGAAAATGAAGAACTATAGTGTTTGCGAAAGGAGAAAAAATTATTTTGAGGCATAAAATACCATTAATTATCGGAAAAAATGATTATTAATTCTGAATAAGTTGTTTTCTCGCGATTCACTCCCACTAGGCACCCGCGATGTGGAATAATGGGAACGCATACTATCACACAGTACTCCAATGGTGATGTGAAAACCTATCTGAATGATTTACGTTTTTCATATCGGTACCTTACTTTAATAGATATTACCACACAGAAGAAGTAAAGATTGAAGACACAAATATGTTCCAGCCATGAATCCATCCATTAAATCATTCGTTCGGTCATTTATGAGCTCAGTCATTGGATCAGAATGAACTATTGTAAACAAAAATTCAACAATATAATAATTTTATTCAGCCCAGCGAAGCGGGCGGGCACGGCTAGTATGTATATATATACATACCAATCATGTGGAATTCTCCGAGTTCACTTGTCCGAGTGCTTAGGAATATTCAGATATTGTATCCGGTATTAGACAAACCTGTTTATCAAGTATCGAATAGAAACAGTATGGCTGCTTTTATCAATATAAATTCCTTATGAGATGAATCTGAGTTGTATGAGTTAACTGAAATTATGCGGCAAAAAGATGATTTAGCATTTATAAATGCTTTACTCAATATAATAGCTACATGAAAACGGAGAATATCGAGGGTCATTTAACACCAATTATTGAGAATATAATCCAGATAAATGGGATGAATGAGGAAAAATACCA
>JAPYZH010001070.1:0-18492 GCA_030523085.1 Meteorus colon | reverse complement strand
TTTAACCTGAAAAACTTGACTCCTTCATTTGTTTGCAACGAACCTATCGGGAAATACCCGATAATTTTGAAGCTCTTGTGGTATTATAAGTGAATATTCCGAAACTTCTTTAAATAAAAAAAAAAAAAAAAATTTCATATCAAAATTATACAGTTTTTCGGACGTATCACGAACAAAAATTAACGAAATTATTGTTCTATTTTCTGATTTAATGAAGTCTACTTTACATACTTCAGAAAATAATATCGTAGGGGATTTACAATCACAATATAATTTTAATAATCTCAACAATATTCACGACTTATTCGATAACTTGCTTTTTCCATTAGCTAAATATGAAACTGAATTTCGAAGATTTAAGGAATTCGAAAACTTGAAAACTTATATACAACCGGAAGAAAGTATTATTGGTGAAAGACGAGAATTCCAGCATATTGATGGACGTATTGTTTACAAGCACATTCCGGTATCTGTTCAGTTCGTACCAATCTGGATAGTTCTCAAATCATTTTTTGAATTGTCATTTGTTCTGCAAGAAACAATTTCTTATGTGCAAAAGTTAGAAGCATGTACCAAAAAAATTATTTCCAATTTTATACAAGGTAATCTGCGGAAAAAAGTGAAACCTGAGTTCCGTGGGAAGTTAGTTTTTCCGCTATTTTTATATTTCGATGAATTTGAGCCCAATAATCCTCTTGGAAGCCACAAAGGTATTGCCAAATGTGGAGCCGTTTATTTAAATATTCCTTGTTTACCCCCAGAATTCCAGTCGAAATTATGTAATATATTTTTATTCAGTATATTTAATAGTTTAGATAGAGGAATGTTTAAGAATGATTTCATTTTTTTTTTAAATTATTGCAGAGTTGAAATTTTTGGAAATTACAGGTATTACGATAAATAATGGCAATAATAAAACAGATACACTTTTCGTCGCAATTAATTCTTGGTGACAACTTAGGATTGCACTCATTGTTTGGCTTAAATGAAAGTTTTCGTTCAAACCACTTTTGCCGATTTTGCATGATACATAGAGATAATATTAATAATATTACCAGTGAACGTGATTGTATAACGCGTAATGAGGCTGATTACGATCTTCATGTATCAAATATAAATGCACAAGAATCAAGCATTAAATCACACTGCATATTTCATCAGTTACCAAAATTTCACATGCTCGAAAATTCGTATGTAGATATGATACATGATATATTAGAGGGAGTCTGTCAAATTGACATGGCTCTACTACTTGATCATTTCATAAATGTTGAGAAAAAATTTATTTTGGAAACATTAAATAATTTGATACAAGCTCATAACTATTTAAAAAATGAAAAAAATAAACTAATAGAAATAACTGAAAACCGATTGAAAAATAAAAAAATTATAATTTCAGCCGCTGAAATGATGTATTTGGTTAAAAATCTAGGTTTTATTATAGGTCATTTAATAGATCCGGATAGTGAATACTGGTTGATATACCTTAATTCAAAACGGATTCTTATAATTGCTACTAGTTCTATCATTCATGCTAAAACTTGTGATATTTTAGAAACGGAAGTTGAAGAATACTCAACTCGTCGAATAAAATTATTTGTTGATAAACTAATTCCTAAGCATCATTTTCTTTGACATTACGCTTCGGCAATGAGGAAAATCGGACCGCTGAATAATGTTTCCTGTATGCGTAATGAAAACAAGCACCAAGATGGAAAAAATGCAGCTCATGCTGCAAGGTCGCGTATCAATGTATGTCGATCAATCGCGGTTAGACATCAACTTAAATTGAATAATGCTTTTTTGTCTCAAACTATTAGTCATAAATTTTCTTTCGGCCCTAAGACAACGGTATCTTCAAAAAATTTACCTCTGAAAATCTACGATTTTGTAAACAATGGGAAAATTTGCGATACTGTTGTAAATTTCAATTGGATCAAAAAGTATGAGTATATTATAGAGGCTGGAAAAATTCTCATGAAACCTTCGGAGAATAACCCTAGATTCTTTGAAGTAATTCATATTGTATTGAAAACTGATGATGATGTAGCTCTAATAGTAAAAGAACTATCAGATTTTAATTTTTGCCCTCACTTCGAAGCTTTTGTTCTCCAGGATGAGGAGACTTTTCAATGGGAGTGTTTATTAATCACTTATTATTTTATTAATCACTGATAAAATTACAGCTATTAATGGTAACATTTATATACCTAAAACTTGGATATAAAACATAAAATAATGTTCATTGTACTTTAAGTATAATCTTACCAGTAAATATTTGTCTTTGTATTGTATTTGTCATTATTATTATAAAAAAATTGCTACTTATTTACTTGTATGTTATTCTTACTTCAAAAAAAAATTGAAAATAGATTTGTATTTGACGTTGAATTTATATCAGCCGTAAGGTTTACTGACATTAAAACTGTAATAATATTTAAAAGTAATATATTATGTTTATAATTATTTATAATAAAATTAACTGCCAAAATACATCCTATGTTCATAGTTAAAAATTTGGATAAATAGAAAACAAATGAAAAAACTATATTCTAAAACAATATTTTTAAAAATTATTGCAAATAAAAAAAAGTCTTGTTTGGTTTGATATTTTTTGTGATTGCGCAAAACATTTTTTACTTCTAAACTTTTTATTTTTACAGACGCTTTCGTTTTTTTTTTGCTATGGTACATTCGGAAATTTAAATTTACTATGGTACATTTTACTATGTTACATTTTAATCTCTACCATTTGCTATGCCTGATTCCATTTGTTTCGGAAATCACTATGGGCCATTATAGAATTTTGTTATGAGTCAATAAAGTTCACTAGTAATATGCACCATTGTAAAATGTGAAATCTATGGAGGTTAAAAAATAATGGAAAATTTTCACCGTGCACATTTTGATTTGGTTAATCAACAAAATACGTCCTGAAGAAATTGATAGTGTAATTTCTGCGGAAATTCCAAATCCGTCTACTGATCAATTGCTGTTTGATATTGTTACAACTAACATGATTCATGGCCCATGCGGTAATTTCAATCGTTTATCGCCGTGTATGGCAGATGGAAAATGTACCAAAGGATTTCCTAAAGATTTTACTAACGATAGGATCACAAATCTACTGAGCAAAACATTCCGAGCTCATATTAATGTAGAGTTTTGTAGTTCAGTGAAGAGCATCAGATATATTTGCAAGTATGTGAATAAAGGCAGTGATATGGCGGTATTTCGAGTTGAAAATACCAATGTGACTGCTCCTCCAGTGAATGACAACGATGAAATAACGCTGTACCAAATTGGCCGGTACATCAGCTCCAATGAAGCTGTTTGGCGTATCTTTGGTTTCCCAATTCATGAACGAGATCCAATCGTTATTCATCTAGCTGTCCATCTTGAAAACGGTCAGCGCGTATATTTCACGAACGAGACAGCGATTGACCGAGCTATAAATCCACCAAAAACTACACTGACCGAATTTTTTGAATTATGTAATCGTGACGATGCTTTTGGTGCCTTTGCACGGACATCACTCTACTCAGAAATACACCACTATTTCACATGGGCTCTAACAAAAAAATGGACACCCCGCAAGCGAGGCACACCGGGTGACGCATGTCCCGGTTTATTCAAATCAAATGCCCTGGGGCGAGTATTTACAGTTAATCCAAGGCAGACTGAGTGCTTTTATCTTCGACTGTTGTTGGTTAATGTCACCGGCCCATTGTCATTTCAAGATATACGTAAAGTCGATGGACATCAGCATCCAACGTATAAAGATGCATGCCTTGCACTCGGCTTACTGGAAGACGACAACCAGTGGGAATGTATGTTTGCTGAAGTAGCATTAAACTGTGCAGCATAACAAATTCGTCTATTATTCGCTATTGTATTAACTACATGTTTCCCGGCCTGAATAGGAACGTTATGGGATAATCACAAAGATTCGATGACTGATGATATACTGTATCAACATCGCACACGTTGCAACGATCTAACATTAGCATTCAGCGATGTTATGTACAATGAAGCACTGATTGCCATTGAGGATCTTTGCATTATTATTGCCAACTTGCCACTCAGTCATTTCGGTATGCCTTCGCCAAATCGAAATGCATCTGATTTATCAAACACTGACATGAATCGTGAACTTCAATACAATACGGCAGCGATTGTTACTCGCAATGTTCGACTAATGAATGAGGAACAGAGAAACGTTTATGACCGCATTATGCTCGCAGTTTCGGCAGGACAAGGTGGATTCTTTTTTCTGGATGCACTAGGTGGAACTGGCAAAACATTTCTTATTTCGTTAATTCTCGCTGAAATACGATCAAATAATGGCATCGCGTTGGCTGTTGCATCATCCGGCATTGCGGCAACATTATTAGATGGAGGCAGAACAGCTCATTCAGTATTTAAGCTGCTACTAAATATTCAAAATAACCCAGACGCAGTGTGCAACATAAAAAAACAATCGTCTATGGCCACAGTGTTGAAACAGTGTAAAATTATCACCTGGGATGAATGCATTATGGCACGCAAACATTCGCTTGAGGCGTTGAACAGGACATTGAAAGATACAGAAAACAATGACAAATTATTTGGCGGCACTCTGTAACTCCTTTCAGGTGATTTTAGACAAATACTTCCCGTCATTCTACGTTCAACGTACGCTGATGAGATCAATGCTTGCTTGAAATCATCTCCACTGTGGCGTAATGTTGAAACAGTTCAACTAAAAGTAAATATGCGCGTCCTAATGCTTCAAGATCCATCTGCTGAAACATTCTCAAAACAACTGTTAGATATCGGCGATGGAAAAGTTGCTAATCATGAGTGGCTGGCAGAAAGGGCGATTTTAGCAGCAAAATGTGGACGTCAACGAATTGAATCTCAAGATACAACATTTATTGCCAGGTAACTTGGTGGCATCTAAATCCGTTGATGCAGTTTGCGATGCCATTGAAGCTACAAATTTTCCGACAGAGTTTATGAACTCATTGGATTTACCTGGCATGCCACCGCATAATTTAATGCTCAAAGTTGGATCTCCGATTATTTTGCTCCGTAATTTGAACCCACCACGGCTGTGCAACGGCACACGATTAGTCGTTAAGAAATTAATGAACAATGTAATCGAAGCCATTATTTTGAATGGCAAAGTCCGGGGTGAAAGTATATTACTTCCACGAATCCCTATTATACACACAGATCAGCCAATTCAATTTAAACGCATTCAGTTCCCCATAAGATTGGCATTTGCAATGACTATCGATAAGTCTCAAGGCCAAACAATGTCTGTTTGTGGCTTAGATTTGAGCACACCATGTTTTTCACACGGACAATTATACGTGGCATGCTCTCGAGTGGGCAAACCATCCAGTTTGTTTGTCTTAGCTAAAGATGGAATGACAAAAAATATTGTAGATTCCATTGCACTAAGAGATTAATATTGTTGACTTATATTTTCCGAATTCGTTGTAAATATAATTAAAGAAAGTTATAATAAATTAAATGAATTAGTATTTGATGTGTTGTTATTTTCACATTCCGTCATCGTTCACAACGCTCCATGCCTCTTCCACTCAAATACCACATACGCACACGCTTGAGATAAATAATATATATTTTCATACTCTAGAAATGATTCATATGGCAAAACGACGTTTGCCGGGTCAGCTAGTTATTTATATATATCAATATACATTTTTATCTGTTTCTTGTCATGTGTCTGTCTATATATATATACTAGCTGACCCAGCAAACGTTGTTTTGCCATATATATTATTTCTAGGAAACATTTATTTAGTTTAATAAAAATAACGATCTACTATAAGTGTGTGGGGATGTACTTATAATCGACAGCGTTGTAGACAATGAAAGTATGCTTTATTTAGGTTATGTTATGTCGGACAGCGTTCGACATTTTTTCTTTTTTCTTAATATTATTCAGCGTTAGTTACGTCATCAATAACTATCTATTTTCCATAACTCATTCCATACATTCATTCTTATCGCTAAGGTTTCTCTTATCCGAAATCGGATGGGGAAATTCCCACATTTAGTTTGAGCCGATAACGTTAAGAGATTCGAGTCGGAGCAAATGCTTTAATAGTTTCCTAAGCATTCGCTGAGACCGAAATAGACTTTTTGGTAGTAGAATGAATGTATGGAAATGAAAGCAGCAAATATTCTACGTAATTATAGTCCGATGAGTAATAGGAAGTTGGACTCTAGATATTAGTTAGTAATTTACACATTTCGAAATTAACGATGGAATAAGAGGAGAGGGTTAATAGGCCCTCGAGACCACGTGGAAGGAAGCGTGTGCATATCGAAACGTTGGGCTCCGATAAGGAAGGGAAACTCGTGACCATCACGCATTTTCGTGATTGGCCTAGAGTTTCCCTCGAACATACTTTTAAGAAAATGTCACCACCCCAAATTCTGCCGACCTCAGTTCACACGTATAATTTTTCTGACACTCCGGTTTCAGTCCTCATTCCATCCACACGAGTTCAGTTTCTTTTGTAACTCCAACAACCCAATAGTTTCTTTTCTGTGAATAAGAAAAACCAAAAGTTTCTAATATTTCATATTTTGGAGATCGGCAGGGGACGGTGACATCGACATTTAAGTGAGTCTGAAAATAAGACATTATATTTAATTTAATTTTTTTGTATCGACAACCAAAAAAAAATATTTCAACTAGTAAATGTAATTTAAAGTCAAATCATCATTTTTTTTTGTTCTTCTCTTCCCTCTTCCCATTAGCTTCTGATCCTTACCTATTAACCTAACGGTTAGGGTAGAAAGAAATAAATAAAAAATTTTAGTTACGTTTCGACGTAACAGTTATGTGAACGTATTGTTCGGTGAACGTAATGTAGAGACCGGGTAGCTCAATTGGTAGAGTAGCCGACATGTAATCGGAAGGTTCTGGGTTCGAGTCACAGCCCAAGCTATTCCGGATTTTTTACTCGCATATTCTATAATCTCACATTAAGATGGTCCCTTCCTCTCTCCTTCCCTTCCTCATATACTTATTACGTGAATGTTGGAACGCTTCTCGTAATACACAGTCACACGTCATTCAATTTATTTGAAAAATGCTTACCGTATGATGGACGGTGTGGTGCGATCGATACACAAATAAAACCAAAAAAAAAATGGCCGAAAAATGTATAGTGAGTAAGACAGGAGACTGGCTTCGTCCTCATCCCTACTCCGTGATGTTTGTTGTATGAGAGGTAAAAACGGTGGACACCTGGTGGGAATAACTGATCGATTGATAGTTGATCAATTATCGACCAGCGAGGGCGGAAGATCAAATTGAATTGCGAAAAAAATCATAATTAAAGAAAATTGACATTATAAACTCTGAATAAGAATTTATCGTACTACAATTATTATATTCGATTGCCATCTTGCAACCCTATTGTGGATCTGTGGATAGAATAAAAAAAATGAAAATCGCGATGGAAAAATAGGGATTGATCGTATAACGGTGAACAATTGAGAGTAGTATGAAATCTTTTATTCTAAGTCATGACGAAATAAAAATAAAAATTTTATCAAAATAATTAAAGGTTATAATTAACAAATAAAAAAAAGTGGCTGATCGTAGAGGGGTGAAAAATTGAGAGTGATATGAAATTTTTCATTCTAAGTCATGACGAAATATAAATGAAAATCTTGCCAAAAAAATTAAAGTTTATAATTCACAAATAAAGAATAGGGGTTGATCGTAGAGGGGTGAAAATTCGGGGCTGTATGTATTTTTAGATGCTGTATCATAAAAAAATAACCAAAAAAAATTTGTCCAAAAAATAAAAAATTTTTTTTTGGGGTGAACCACCCTCAACACTTAGGTGTGTGAAAATTAGTTATAAATCTATTCTCTTACCGACTGAATATACATATGAAATTTCATCAAAATCGGTCAAGCCGTTTCGGAGGAGTATAAACACTAAAACTGTGACACCAGAATTTTATATATTAGATATATATATAAAGAGACACATGAAAGAAAATAGATTAAAAATGTATGTATTGTTATGACCTGAATGTAACGTCGGCCGTTGTGACAGGATATATAACAATCGAATTTTGAATTTGAGTCCGAATTAGGTAAAGGGATCGTTACTCACTACCGCGACCCGCGGCTGAAGTAGTCAAGGATTAGATGCGTGATTGGATGAGACGTAGAATGAGTACAGTTGATGTTTTATGTTTATTATTTTCACTGGCTTATTTGATGATTGTTGATAGTTTTGATTTACACGATGCACACTTAATATTAACTTGATTAATATGCGGATTTATTATGTTTTTATGCAATGAGTTCAACCTATTATTTTGGTTGTTTGTTTGTATCAACTTGATAAAGGTTTGAGATTGACTTCTAATTTCAGTGAGTCTGAACAAACGATGTTCTTTTATCTGAATGTCTGAATGAAGTAGTTACTTGACTGATGGTCTGAATAGAAGTTGTTGTTGGTCCGAAGATCGGAATAGAAGTGATTCTAAAGATCAGAGAAATGCAAAATGTCAGTGCAAAACTGCAGATTCTCATATCAGCAGTTTTGTGTCCGTGCGGACTTCATACAATTGGTTACTTATCATTAAACGTTCTCTGATTTGTACTTTATGATTTTACTGATTGACCATTGGACAAAAAGTCCAAGTGGTGGGGTTCAATTCTTTGTATTGATGAAAAGCTGAGTTGACTTTAATATTTTCTCATGCCGAGTTGCATTTTGGTCGTTGTGAATTATTCTTACAGTTTAGTGTTACCGGAAAAAAGGGATACAATTGTGATTATTTAGTAAAACGCAATTCATTTGAGATTTTAAATATTTATAAAGATTCATATTCTGCCACGCAGTGCATTGCATTGTCATCAATTGAATTTTAGCGGTGATGGCTGAGCGCGTGAGAGCGCGACGCTATCATGGAATAGCGAACAGAAAGGCGAATGTACGTGTGTGTGATGTCGTCATGAGAGTAAATGCACGATAGCGCATTTATTTGAGCGTGGTCAGTTAATGAATGATAGAAAAAATGTCTTGGCGATGAGTCGGTAATGATGGAATGATAAGTGGGATGGTAAGGTTGGTCAAGACCTAACAGTATGTATGTATATATATATATATGTGTGTTGCAAATGAACAAGAATCAATTGAATAGATAAAAACCGCAATATTTGCAGTAAGAAAGTATTTTGTCACTAATAATGCGACGAACCTTCTTTGAATTACATATGAATTATAATATTCGCAGTGAGTAGGTATATAAATTAATAACAAAAAGGAAGACATCGTCAAATGGTCATTAGGTTCATTTCAAATTCTTTGTTAACGTTTTATCATAAAAATCAATATTTTCTCCAATAAATTTAACCATTCTATCCTGTTAATTATTTCTGCTTAATTTATTGAACATAAATGAAGAAAACAAAAAACGAAGAGAGCAACCGGGATTCGAGCTATGACCCGCCCGAGTACGAACTTCGTATGTTAGCATAGAGCTATACTGAACTCTGTCGTTTCAAAAATAAAACTTATATTTGAACTTTATTAAAGAAGGTTTTGTATTCAGAACGTCGTCGAAATATTAAACTTATGTCCAGCCTAATGTAGACAAAAGGGGCTCATTCATAATTATACGACATTGCACATTTGCCTCATTCAAATTATATGGGAAACAACTATGTATTTTAGGATTAAATTTTCCTTAGTAGCTTTTAATATTTCTTGATCAAATGCTATAAATGGTAATCCGTAACCTAAAGTAATTTTGCGAGAAATGGCAATTGGTTTTCCCCAGGGATGTCGTTAAATTATCTTTCTAACGCTTATCATAAAATTTGAGCACTTATATTATTCGGGCCTCACTCACCACACTCATAAATCATGGGCCCATGCTATGACGATGCTTTCCCACCTCTTGCTGTACTCCTAGAGACGTCCAATTTTCTCAACACCCCCTTAAACATTAACCAATAATTTTCCTCATTTCCCTACTTGTTATCGAATTCTCCTTCCCTTGTAATTTTAACTTACTTGTAAGAATTCTGTTTGTAACACATTCATCGACAAGAACTTGTAGAAGCAGTATGCTTCCTCTGCTCGAAAAGAAATAAATTGTTATCTATTTGTGAATTAACACAAATAGCATTTTTTTTGACATCACATTAATCGTCGTGCTGAAATATTAAGTTCAGCGACTATTTGCCTCGATAAATTAATCGTGGTACAAAACAAAGAACTATGGATTGAAAAAAAATAAATGGTTTATAAAGCATTGAGAAATAAAGCAAAGAGAATAAGATCCTCAATTTGCTATAATTATTATTTCTAAACTAGCCGCCAGCCGCGGTGGGGAGATGCATGCGGTAGCTCTACGGGCTTTACCGTCCATAGTGAGGATATGGCTTCTCCTCTTCTGTCAGGAGCGCTCGGTTTCCCTCGCCATTTTCCGGCAATACCGAACACACCGACACTGCTCGCTTGCTTGTGTGGTGCTCCCGTGTGCCGCATGGAGAGGGTACGATTCATCAACGATCTGGCTACACTGGTCCAAAACACACATATGCATTTGGGATGTGTGCTATGTTTATTTTAACAGTCTCTGGAACTGTTCCGATGCATTACATAATGACGCGTGTCATGCGTGACAACACTAGTTTGCGAAATCGACACCAGATGTCTATACTTTACATTTCTCTCCCCTCATAGATAAACTGAAAACATTGGCTCACAATTTCAAACTTCCGTTTTGGCACATCATTAATATTACAACTTAATACGGGCATATTCAAGATTACAATATGATCTAGGTATTCAAAGTTTTTGGAACGAAGTTCCTTATGGGACGGGTACCCTAATTGAGGAAAAACGTCCGTAACGTAAGATTCGATAATTACACCGTCTGGTGGTCAAAAGTGGAACCATCCGATCATTATTTCTACGTCAGTAAACGCATGGATGCTATCTATAGGTGTGTAGGCTTACTCGTTACAGCATACATATATATACACACACACACTAACGTTTCATGATCTAAGCGTGGATTTTGTTTATTTGACTTCATTCCTATCCGGTGTCCCACCACACCACACGTTTTTTTTTATATTTAATATATAAATTATCAATAATATATCGAAAATATTTTGGCATATACAATTATTCTATAGCCAAATATCGATATAGTATGACACCTGATGCATCTATTATTTGATCAATTATTTATTATTACTTATTAATGCTACAAAAATATGAATATGATGCTGGACCATTTATTGCTTGACAATTTTTCTATCATCAAAGCGAAGTACTCTGAAGTAATTGCGGTAACAGTTGATTGTTAGGAATCGTCCATGTCTCTTTCTATTATACACGAATATGTATATGAGTGCACGCGAATATCGAGATTCGACCAAACAAGCATTTCGGATTATCTTCATATTTCGATATTAAAAGCATTTGGATCTTATATCAATAGAAATCATTCGAAAATATTCAATATCACTTTTATTATTGATATATTTTGAACGAAGTTCCTTATCGCACGTTGCGAAAGGGGGCTAGACGGAAAAAATCAAGACCAAAAGTTGTAACGACACTTTTTGCTATAGTTGTAAGCCGTGCGGCGTGCGCGTGTTTCTCTGTCTGTCAGTCTCTCTTTCTCTCTCATAGGAAGCAAGCCAGAACTTCGTTCCTAACCGGTGTCCCACGACACCACACGTTTTTTTATTCAGTTATGTTAAGTATGTGATTATAGACTAAGATACATTACACTGCGTAAACTATCATAATTATCGGTTGGAGTATTATTCAAGATCAAGTCTATTTAGTGGTTTCATTATTCTATCAAACCTTGATAATTATAGTGCTGTTGCTGGCTGAGATAGGTTTGACTTTGCACATGATTGGAAGTGCTTGGCGACGAATGTGTTGATGCTGGAAGTGAGTTAAGAGCAGCTGGTGATTGAGCTTGTCCTGGTACCTGTTATACTGCTGGTTCATCTGTGTATTCAATTTCAGGCACTACCATTCTGTTGCTGGTTATGTCTTCTTGTGTCTTGTGCAGATGACTGAAGTTTCCTCGTGAGATTTGGTCTTGATCTGTTTGAATTCTCACAGATTTTGGTAAATCTTCAGGCTTTTCGACCACTTTGAAGTTAAAATAATGTTATAGTTCGGTTGAAAGTTCTATGAGTTTTTCTAGAAAACCTTGTATTATCGCCGTGAGAAGTGACTGTCAATGTGGATTTTTCGCCATAGCATTAATCAATTCCTCTTTGGCAATTAATGATATAGGTTGTATAATTGCAACTTTCAAATTTTCATTTTGTTCATGTTTGCGTTAGATGCATCAAGTTTCAGGTTAGATACACCACAATCTCGACTAAGAAAGTCTGTTATGGGTATTTCTGTGCTCTTTTAAAATATGACTTTTGATGAGTACGGTGCAAGATTCAACATGATGCGTTGCAACTTCGTTAGAGCGAATTGCATGTTTCTCTTGAAAATTGTCTTTAGTGGTTTATGGTCAGATTCCTCTGTGAGTTCTTGACCATATTCATGGAATTTTTCAGATCCAAACTGTATAGCGAGTGCTTCTTTCTGTATCTCTGGATAATTCTGTTCGGATTGAGTCAATGTCGTGCCCCATTTGTGTGTGTGTGTGTGTGGTGTGTGTGTGTGTGTGTGTGTGTGTGTGTGTGTGTGTGTGTGTGTGTGTGTGTGTGTGTGTGTGTGTGTGTGTGTGTGTGTGTGTGTGTGTGTGTGCCGCAGTCGCATGGACAGCTGGCGACTGAAAAGGGGGGTGGATGCACATGGAGAAGAGGTCCAAAGATTCACCCGGGTACCATATTCAGATGCCTACGAACGATCGCTGTAGAATTTGTGGGCATTTTCGGTAAGGTAAAAGTCCATATTATGGAACATTGTCCTAGTTTATGAAACAATGATAAAAATCTAAATTACAACTAATTTCTAACTTATTTCGTATTTATAATAATATCTTTTTGATTTTCAATGAGTAATGTATTGGTAAAGTGAATTTATTCCTGGTAATGTCTTCAAATGTAGAGAAAAAGAATTAAATTGAATGCCAGAGTCAGGTTGTATGAAAAAAAACTGTCCGTTAAAGTAAAACAGTGGTGTCTATCATTGCGATTGTTTCAACTTTTTGAGATATAAATCAATAATTCGGAAATACTTAAACCATGTCAATCAAGAGTTGGACTTATTATCCACCTACAGATGAAGAATTTTAAGTTTTTCACTCAAATATTTATTTATTATTTAGGTGTTTCATAAATGGTACAAAAATTTTTGAATACTCCGTATTCATGGAACAGTATATTCAGTGTTTCATGTCCCCCGGACGGTCATTTTTATAAGTGGTCCGTGATTGTGAAACAGTGGAACGTGACCGCAATATATTTATTAAACTGGGTGTTAATAATTGTTGAATATTTATGAAAAAGCAGTTTATACCAAATAATTGTTAATACGGTGTTATATTTATGAATTTGCATCTAGGTACGTACTGAGATTAAAAATTTCATCAAAATAAAGAAAACTAACCTCAAAAATTTGTAAATTGGATCATAAATATTGATTTATGTTAATGAAATTCATAATTTTTCATTTCAGATAAGAATTCCAATTCCGTGATCATGGGAAAAACGACCAAAAAATGTGAAAATAATAAATTGAGAGAAAAAAATAAAATGAAATCCGTGGATTTGAGTGACACCAGTTCCAAGGCTCCGAAAAGAGGTGTGGTTTCAGTTAATACTTGTAAGGTTTCGAAAAAAAAGAAGTCTGTGCGTATGAATTATTCTCCGGATGATGTAGCTAATGCTTTAGAAGCTATCGACACGGGTATTTCGCTGAGAAAAGCTGCTGCAGCGTACGGAGTGCCCATTGCTACGCTTTCCAGAAAGAAAGGAAAACCCTGAGACATCCAAATCAAAAACAGGACCACCAACAGTCTTTTCTGCAACTGAAGAACAAAAAATTGTTGACTGGATTCTATTCAAAGCTAGGAGAGGATTCCCAGTAACGAAAACAGAATTGTTAGATTCTATCCAACAGTACGTGAATCTATCAAACAAAAAAGATCATCCGCTTATTGACGGCAGGCCGAGTCGACATTGGTATGAGGGTTTTCGAAAACGACACCCTCCATTGTCAATCAGAAAACCACAGAATTTAACTCACAGTAGAGCAGCAGTGACTGGTGATGATCTGAAAGATTGGTTTGATGAACAATCCAAATATTTGACTGAAAAAAAATTAATAGATATTCCCTCTACCAGAATTTTTAACTGTGACAAGACGTATGTAAGTTCATGCCCACCATCAGAGGAGGTATTATTAGATAAAGGAAGCCGTTCAACTCATAAAGTAGTAGATTCTTAGAAAGAAGGTTTTACTGTTTTGTTCATGTACAGTGCTAATGGTGATTGTGCACCCCCCATGCTTATGTTTCTTTACAAATCAGAAGTTCCAGAGAAAATAGTTAAAAATTGTCCAGAAGGTTGGGGTGTCGGCCTCTCAGATGATGGGTGGACGACTTCTGAGTCATTCTATGAGTACATAACAAATATATTTTATCCATGGCTAGTGAAACAAGGAACTGAGTTCCCAATTGTGTTATACTTAGATAATCATTCCTCACACATGACTATGCCTCTGGTTACATTTTGTCGTGAAAAAAGTATCGAATTGATTGGGCTTGTTCCCAACTCAACCCACATAATGCAACCTCTAGACATGAGTTTTTTCCACCCGTTCAAAGGAACTTGGAAGAAAGCTGTATCAAGATGTAAAAATTATAAGAATGTTACCTGAGTAAAAAAACAAGATTTTCTTTTGGTTTCAAAGTTTGCTTTAGAAAATATGAAAGATGAAAAAACTGCAGTCATCAGTGGATTCAAAGCTGCAGGCTTGTACCCTTTCGATTCTTCAGCTGTTGACTGTGATGTTTTTAATAAAAGAAAAGAATCCGAAACAACTGTTACTGAAGAAATAATGCAAGACAAATTGACTAAAGATAAAGAAAAAGATCTATGAACTTTTGAAAATAATTTATCAGAGGATATTTTGGAGGAATTCAATAGTGCTTGGTTGAATCAGACGTGGCCGAGGGATTTACAAATGAGAAGCTTGTACCAATACTGGCTTGATATCAGTGGCAAACCTGGTGAAAGAATTAATAACACTTTATTTTGATCTATATTTTTACGATATTCATTGAACATTTTTACCAACTGCTATTACTTTGAATTAATGAATTTTTGTATGCTGATTTTTTTTTATAGATTTTGTGATATTAATATTTTTTATGTTAAAGACTTTTTTTTTATAGATATCCATATTGATAATTTTATTTTTAAAATTTTTTGGTTTAATTTTTATAATTTGGCGAATAGGTTTCGATGAAAAAGATAAGCCATCTGTTAAAGAAGTGACTTTGGTGAACGTAAACTTTAATAAAATAAGACAAAAACAGTCAGAAAATAATTTGATTAATAATGAAGCTTCGGATTTCGAGTGATGAAATTAACGCTGATAAGAATTTGAACGATAAAAGTCATTCTTCCAACCAAGGGTTTTCTCCTGTGATAAATAATCCTACTGTAAACAAAGCAGCATTTCCTGAATAACTATATTAGTCCATTGAAATGTTACATTAGCTTTGCATTTTTTAGAGGACGCAGTTTTATTTTTGGGACGTTTGGGGGGTCAATAAAAGCTTAATCCTAAGTTTGTGGGGTTGCCGCCCTCGTCCCCCGGCCGCCATCTTGGAAAAAGGGGTGCAAACACTCTTTTCGCGATATCTCGGAAAAATATACCCATTATCTTGTTAGCGAATAAATGAAAAGAATTGAAGAAATAGAAATGTGACGTATTTGTTAACATATCTGCACTTATTTCGTTTACAAAAGATAAAAAATTAGAAAAACATAGTGAAAACCATTTCTTTTCATGACTCACGTGATATTACACATTTTTCATTACTTTTTTTTGTTTGTTTACAATCTATCGTCAATAACTTTCCGTAAAGGGAGCCTGGACAACCTTTTTGCTTATCAAATTCGTAGTGTACGTGGGGCCCCGCGAACAGAAAAAGAGATATTTACTGTATGTCTCATTTGCTTACATAGTAGAGCGATGTTTAGACGTCGACAGAAAAATTTGTTCACAAAAGTTTGCTGATGATACCCACCCACCGGAGTTCTAGAAAAGGTTAACAACAATAAACAACGATTTCCCACATTTTTCCAGGAGAAACCAAAGAAAACCGTTTGCAACTTCTGTGCTCCACAATATACGCTCCCGCGATTAGCTGCGTAAGCATTGTTATCTATTTTTCTCCTCCACCTCATATTCTACATTCTAAAAATGCCCACATCCACAAAAAATTTCACATAAATAGAGAGTGTTGATGGTCATATCATACTCATTCTTAATCAGAATTTTCAAAGTGAAAGAACTTGCTTGGGTTTTTATTACAAACTAGTGCGAAAAAATGGCTGATGGAAAAAAGTTATATGCTGACTTGATTGAAACAATTGAGAAGGCATATGAGCTATGTCTTGCGCTCAATAATGATACAGCATGCGACACTCATGTAACTAAGTGGCAACGAATGGTTGAAAGTAATATCAGGTGGTTGAACAAACTCTTGAAAAATAAACAATTGCGGAAAAGTGAAAAAGTACGATTGCTAACTACAATACCTTATCTTAAGACATTGGGTTGCAAGTTTCAACCGCATCTTCAACATTGCAGACAATCGAAACGTAATCAAGGATGTGTAGGTGGTAATATCAATAGACAATTGAATTCAGGTGGTGATTATATCAAGTGGAATAATTTATTATCAGTATTTGAAAGTCGAATTCGCACAGGGTTAGTTTCAAATTCGCGCCACATTGATTTGGATTCGTTTTTGTTAGACGCTAAACGATTAGTTATCTAGAAAATAGAGGAAGCATTACGAAGTGATGGTACTGTTGAAGTAAATGTAGATTTAGCATGCAAGTTCGAAAGAACAAAAGATGATGTCGTTATTCAAGAAACGAAATATTTCGGTATGCGGAATGCACCAATTTTCCCATCAACAAATACAACTGAATGGTATGAGGACAATGTACGTGAACAGTTATTGAAAAAGGTGAAACAGTTCCAAGAGCGTGATTCTGGATGAACACTAGTAGATATTGAAAATTTGCTGCTGAATATCAAGGAAAATGTTCCACTAGAGGGGGGTTCATCAACATGGGTTGCTTTACCAAAGGACATTCAACAGAAAGAGGCTGTTCTCAATATTGTGAATAATGATGAATACTGTTTCCTGTGGTGCATCACAGCAGCCATTACATGAGACTGCACGACATTCCAGCATTCGAAGATGTCCATGGACTGAGAATAAATGTCTATGGAATCGATAGAGAAAAGCGTCGGGATAAAAATTGTTCCGTATTATGTAAGTAACAAAGATATAGTTGGTGATGTACAATCAACAATTAATTTACTTATGATGAGGTTGAATGTTGATATGGATGTTGATGATGATGATGAAGATATTGATGTTCATAAATGTGAGAAAGTATATCATTTCACATGGATTTAAAATCTTTCGCGTCTTGTATCCACACAAATATCAGCACATAAAGGCGACTTAATCATTTGTGATAGATGTTTATGTCATTTTCAAACAAAAGTCTCCTTATAAAAATCATAGAATGGATTGCATATGTATGAATAAGATGTTATGGATGGAATCACCGAGAGAGAATGACGATAATGGCAAAAATAAAGTGTCATTTAGAAAGTATGAGTAGAAAGAGCTAGTACCATTTGCTATTTATGCTGATCTTGAATGTGTTTTAGCATCAAATCCTGATGGCACTCAGAAGCATATACCACATAGCATAGCATATTATTCACATTGTGCGTATGATGAAACATCATCAGAATTCAATTTGTTTCGCGACCCAACTTATATAGAATTATCTGTTGAAGAATTGCATGAAATCGCGAAAAGAATTAATGAAATTTATTCAGATGAAATACCGATGCAACCATTGTCAAATCAACAAAAAGAACAATTCTGAAATGCTCAGGTTTGTGATATTTGTGAGAAGTCTTTCAAAGCCGATGACAAGAAACATCGAGATCATTGTCATTTAACTGGTAAATATCGTGGTCCTGCACATAAGCAATGCAATATCAACTATCAATTATGTACCTCATTATGTACCAATTGTCTTTCGCAACCTGTGAGGCTACGATCCACATCTATATCTCACTCACTCACTCACTCACTCACTCACTCACTCACTCACTCACTCACTCACTCACTCACTCACTCACTCACTCAATCACTCACTCACTCACTCACTCACTCACTCACTCACTCACTCACTCACTCACTCACTCACTCACTCACTCACTCACT
>JAPYZH010001059.1:0-12436 GCA_030523085.1 Meteorus colon | reverse complement strand
TAAAATACAGCTGCAGCAACTATATGATAGACTATGAAGCGCGTACAGCTCTCGTAGCTATACAGTATAGCTCTGAGAGCTAAATTTTTTTTTCCGTGTGTGAATATTTTTCACTCGAACTATTTTTTGCTTGACATAAAATTTATTCAATGCATCATTTGAAAAAGCAACCGCTATCAAAACTTATTATCATCGAATAAATGCTAGGAAAATCATTCGAACGATGGTGCTATATGCAATATCAATAAAAACTTCTCTATCACTGCGAAAATTAACTTTACTATACAGATATTCAATGAAGTTATTTCTAATTTGTGTTATTTTTAGTCTCCCAATCTGTATTGATTGGTTTACAAATATCAAATTTTCATCATTCAATATTTTATGCATTATTGAACCGAATAATTGAATTGTACGAGTATATAATTTTCAACACATAATAATCACGAAACAGTCTTTTATTCACATGAATTAAAATGGAAGACTGATTAAATTTGTTTTTACCGAAATTGGTAATATTCAGTTGTGAAATTGATATTTGCCTGCATATTTCGCAGTTAAGCTTCATTAGCGCGGCTTCATGTGCCACTAACCAATTTTCCGCTTGTCGAATTATTACCATAAATCCGATCGATGATTTATATGTAACAATATTAACATATATTATGACTGGGAATGAGTAATATAGAAAAATAATGATAAATGAATATGAACGCATGTTACATGCGTGATTAGTTATATCGTGGAAACGTTTCAACGAATAAAATGTCACATGTAATCGACTTCTCTTTGACATCCACGTTAAACGCAATGTAGAATTAATTAACTCTCCGATATTTGTGTCAAATCATCATTGGGATTAAAGTGGTGCAGAACAGGAAGCAAAATACCACTCGCCCATGTTTTTCATCAATTGCGGATTGAAACAAAGTAAATAGAAAAATATTGATAGCAGAATTTTGATGAAAAAAAAAAAAAAATCATTTTGAGAAATGATGTATTTTTTTTCATTCGTTATATGACGAAAACATCAAATGTGGAGTTTTACGTATTACAAATGAGGTTTTTATTCCATTCGCTATATTATAAATAATGCCTATTATGAAATGAGTTCGGAACATAAATTCGTTCAAATATCGTTACTCGGACAATTATGGTGAATAAAATTGAACAGTGTGGTGATTGGGTGCGGTAATGCGATGACATTCTTCTCTAGATTTAGAACATAAATACAACAAGAGAAAAATATTCAGATATCATGAAATGGTGATCATCATATGTACCAAGTATTTCGAATAAAACATAACCAACGCATAATGTTCGTGATATATGGTCATGGCACGTTGTTGTGGAAGCCAACGGCGTCAATTTTTGAACGGCGATTTTCTTCATAAATTCAGGTATTCATGTTTTCTAGATATGCATATAGCAGATGTTGGATATATTCAACAATGTTAGTATAGGCGAGATGAACAGTTTCATGTGGTTGGAGTTACGACATTAGTCGGCAAAGCTTATAAAGTTAATGCTAGAAAGAATAAATTTCAAGACTTATTTAAGTATCTGGAAGAATCCGATCAAGTCAAGTATTATTTCTGTGAGCTAAGGAATGGAATGTTTTTGTTCATGCCGTCAACTCATTATATTGGTAGAAAGGGACAAACACTATAGCTACCCTATTGTGATCAATGATTGATACAATCGCAGAACCAAAATTTAGTTTGAAAAATACATGGATGATATATAGAATGGATGATAAATGTGGAAATACTCCAAAATTGACAGACGCAACATAATATGGTTAGCTGCCATTCTCTCTGATTTCACTAACATTTTCATTTTATGAGTTATAATATTTTGTGATCTCAGTGATATATTACGTTTTATAGTACATGAAATTGTAGAGATTCCCAGCTTCGAGTAAATTTTTTGATGAATCAAGAGTTAAAGTCCCTGAGTTCATGAAACTACTTCTTATTTCAACAGTTTTTCTACATACATTTGGATCAGAAAAAAAAAATCATAACATAGAAAACAAGGAGGATCTACAATGATAATAATATCATTCATGACGAATTTTGCACTTTCGAAGCAGACCGGAATGAAAATAAAATGAATTCTAATTGAATACAATTCATCCAGTTTCTGTATCCACAACATACAACGACCTGCGGTATCAGCTATCATTTACTATCATCAGTATTGAATCTTCATTATTCGTTATAACTATTTTCATTGATAAAATAAAGTTGGTTGGTGTATTTCTAATATTATCTTGCTAATATAATTAAATGATAAGAATTCAATTAGAATCAACTGTCATGTCCGTGATTTGATTTTGTCTGCATAAACAATTCGTGAGTGAGTGTAAACTTTGAATCGAAATTTAATATTAACTCACAGAGCACGTCGAGACACAAGCATAGTTCCAAAGTTACGATAGGATTCATGTATTTTAATAAATATAAAAACGTAATATGCAAATGGGAGAAAATGAACTATTGTAAGAATCATGATGAGATGAAACAGATATTCATAAACCAAAATAAAATAAATAATTCTACCAGCCAACGTGACAAAAGAACGTTGAGATTAAACATGAGGGGAATTAGTTCGGATATATTTACATAGATTTTCATTTCTCTTTTTTCTCACGATATACAGTCGGAATGACTTTTTTTTCCAGACTCACGCGAAGTTTAAAATATTTCTGTGAAATAATATACTCAGTAATATGACATGTAAATTTGAATGAAACGTATGCAAATTCATGGCATAATTACATGGAAAAACTGATGATGAACGTTGTCTAAGTTGACTGATATCAGTTCTACTGCTGCTCATCATGTTGTATTGGATTACTATCATATTGTGCGAATTTCTCTAATGCAACGCACTGGGTTAATGCAATTCTCACAGTACCAGATTTAACGTCATTATGTGTTGGAATAGATTTTACTGTGTCAGCTCATTATTATACCACATTTCAATCCAAAAACTCAAACAAAAAATGATGAAATTTTTGGTTATAGAGAATCATGTCTAACAAGCATTCTCGGTCAAGTTGATTTCATATCGAGATTTCTTGATAAAAGAGAAGAAATCGAATATTAGGAATTACGATGGAATTGATCACCTGAAAAAATATGTTCAATTTTCATCATGTATATGAAATTGGTTCAGCATCTTGGGAAATTCTAATAGACAATAATATAGTGGATATTTCGAAAATCGATGTAAAATTGAATTTGTCCTCAGTCATGTCATATCAGTTTTTGAGATGTAATTAGATCAATGCCACCCATAACACGAATTCAATCAAAAAAAAAAAAAAAAAAAAAAAAAAAAAAAAAAAAAAAAAAAAAAAAAAAAAAAAAAAAAAAAAAAAAAAAAAAAAAAAAAAAAAAAAAAAAGGAATAAGTGGCGCCTGGACTACACGCACTCATTGTGCACATATCACAACTGTTAGAAACATTGCGAAACAATAATTCATCACATTGATTAACATCAGATAATGGTGTAGCGGTAACATGATACTTTCGAATGTATAACGGTGATGTTGAACAAAAAAAAGCAATCGTCATTCCTGTGCATGTTCAATCAGGACCAAACAATTTTCGCTTAAATGTAAAATTGATTTTTCTTCATGGTATGAATAATACACCGACATCACCAATGTACAGCCCTCATGGAAATAAGATATAAAAACAAGTAGGGTTGTATTTGCTCGCTCGCGTATAGGGTGCCCATATCTACGAGTAGATATTTTTTGGTGGTGCTTAAGTGGAGAATCACTTCATATTTGATACCAACAAGCATCACATTAATAACTTTCTAAAGCTACTTTCTGTCTTCTCGTTGAGTCTCGCAGAAATTTCCATTTTCCCGTTCAAATTCCATTTTCAGATATGTTTAATATGAATACTAAAAAACTATCCAACCGAATTGAACCAAAATCTAATCAGCACTAAATTACGTCAAGCCCTATCGATAGCGCCATGGACCATCCAAATCACGCTATTAATTCTGACGTAATCGTACGACAATTTTTTTACCACATGCATATATGCATACACACGCACACACATATACAAACTATGAACCAAAAATATGTGGGTTATGTTGGGGAGGTCTTAAAACGTCGAGATCTGTTAAAAAATCGATTTTTCATTTTCAGAGTGAATACAATAACTTCCTATCGGGAAGTTAAAAATATATTTCAATTTATATAACTCGTATTGAAAAAAAAAACAAATTTGTTATACTGAAAATATATTTGAATATAATTTACTTATAGACAAAATATAATCTCAATACAGTACTTTTGGGCGTTTTTCGTATATATGAAATATATTTTCTATAGAATAAAAATAAATAAAAAATTTAATAAATTCATATTTCTTATGTAAATCTTGATCAATAATAACAATTTAATAAAAATATACAGATTATGTATAAGAAATATATGCAGTAAAATATAGTGCGCATATATCCAATATATATTTTGTTTCTATAAAAAATTTTGTATACATACTTATATACATATATACAAATTAAAATATATTTTTTATATATTCTTTTCATATCTTATTTCCATGGGGGAAATGTAAGAAAATCTCAACAACGTAAAAGACTTTTCAAGCATTCCAAACTCTTCAAATGTTCTGATATTATATTTCAATCGTCATAAAAATGATCAATTCACATTCCTTCTAAATTCATCCAATCGCATGATAATGCTGCTAACTAGGAGTGAATATTCAATTCACTTATTATTACTATCATCTCAAATGATGATAGAAATAGCATTCCAGACAGTGTAGCCAGATCCTGAGTAGAAATTACCCCCACTTCGTGACTCTCTGCCACAAGAGAACATCTAAAACAGTCACAAAGTGGGGGTACTTTCTACTCAGGATCTGGCTACACTGATTCCAGTATTTCTAATTATCAATCATGTGCTCTTTATGACATTTTTTCCCATCAAAAACCAACACATTACTCTGCCACACTGGGGTTTCACAATAAATATTGGATTTAATTTGCACCCATAAGCACATGAAGTAAAATACATTGTCATTTAAACAACGAATTTCTCTACAAAATTGTTTATGTATGACACAAATACATTAATACTAACGCACATAAATAATAATTCTAAACTTGTTATGCAAAAAAGCCGATAGACCACATGCACTCTAAATAACATTCATGTGACATAAACTTAGATTTTACATTCATGAGGATTTACATTAACGTACAACCTATTTCTCTCTTGTTTCCCTCATGAATTATATAATGTATATATGGATCCACGTATCAAATTATACGAAAACGTGACATAATATTCCGTATGTTGATTTTCACAGCAATAATCACAGCAGAAATATATTGAAAAAGAATGATGGCGCATTGATGGATATGAAGGGAAAAAAAATGAATGAGAATTCCTCCATCTGTGCGAAATCGATTCATACATAAATTTGTATATGGCTTTTCTGTTACAGTGGCAACAACACCAGAACACTATTTACGAGGTAGGATATACGATATCGTTGATAGCGCTCATAGTGTCCTTGGGTATTCTCTCATACTTTCGGTAAGTTTTCTGTTTTCCTCTTTTTATTGTCTTGGCTGAGAATAAATATTCTATAATAAACTAGATAGAGCTGGCTGAATTGTATAATTTCAGAGGGCATTATTGCTTCAAAGAGTAAATTGGAATTTGTAATCTTTTCTCCACACATTGAAATCCATAAATAATCCTGGAAAATTCATTGTGCTCTCAGGGGAACATTGAACTGCTTTATCCATAATGTCAATTATTACAATGAATTTTAAGTCCAATTAGTCACCAGATTAACTAGCAATATCAGTAAAATTGATTCCACTGAATCTGAAGATTCTATTATTTTGTGTTGATTGGTAATATACATAACTTCTACCAAACAACCGTTTGGATAAAAACTGAATAATCTTTGAATAAATCAAGTTAGAAAACATAATTCAATAACAATTCAAGAAATGCCACGCTATGCTGTGAAGATAACAATCTTTGAATGAATCAGCTGAATTTCTACAGTGTTCTCACGCAATTATTCAATCAAAACAGATATTTATTTTCATGCAGTTGGGAAGTACATGAATTAATACAGATATTAAGTTGTATATTTTGACTGATAAGCCTACTTCAATTGTAACAGAGAGACGCGAATCCCGAATGCATTCAGTAATCATAAATACCAGTTCAAAAACGTGGAGTTGATGAATAAATTTGAGAAAGACACAGTGGTCTTGTTATGAATGAACTATTATTCTGATGAATATTCGCGAGTAGAAACAAATGCAACTATGATGTTAATATCATAACAGTAGAGGCATGATGTTCTCTCTTCAATTAAACCGACTACAAAACTAACTGAGTTTTGTTTCAGTTATCTGCGATATGATCTTACATGTTATTAAATGTAATGTCAGATGATTATGAGGAAAATTGAATGAAGATTACGACTTGTCAGAAATTACTTTAAAATAAGTGCAGAGAGGTTGGAAAAAAAAAACATTGTGGATCAATCGATATTTTTTTCTACCAATTATAAGCAATTACAGCCGTGCTAATTTCTTACAAAGTTATTCATGAGTCCCAATAATTTTTCGAAATTATCATTGTCAACAAAGAAAAATGATAGTTCAAACATATAAAATGGTGATGGGTACTTTATTCTGAAGCGAGATATGATGACATTTATTCTCAGAAATTTTGTTGCAGATCATTGAGATGTGCGAGGATAACACTGCACATGAATTTATTCGCTTCGTTTGCTGTGAACAATACTTTGTGGTTGATATGGTATGGATTCGTTGTGGCGAATCCTGAGATGCTAGTTGAGAATGGAGTGAGTAATCGATATTAATGTTAGGGAAGAGAAAATGGATAAGACGGAAGCATGTGAGGGTGTTGGGCATTCAAGAGTCATCCGATATTTCCAGTTCACAAAAAGATAACAATGAATAAAAAAACAAAATGTTAAATCTGGATGAAGTCTATGAAAAATGGAGCTACTGCTTTGAGAGAAAGATTAATAATTGCAGATTATCTTGACAGATTGTTCCTTATATTTATTTTGCATCTAGAAAAGCAGCGATATATTTTGGTGAACATGATGAGGCCTACAATTATGTATGCTTGATTCAACAATTTTGCTCTTATTCGAGCCGATATTCTCCGTACTTGGTAAGGATATTAAATTCTAGTCTTGATTCAAATGTGGACGCGTCGCACATGATCGATTCAATCTGAAATTGGATAAACTGAGCTGTACATACTTATTTATAAAAGATTTTTTTGGGGTGTCCAACTCGTCAGATGATTCTGTCTTACTTCATGCTCAATCATCAATTGAATATAATAATATTTTATATGGATTTCATCAGCAGTAAACACAACCCAATGTCAATACAGTGCCGTTTTCATGTTTTCTCTATTTGTTTTCAAAATTTGACGAAACAATGTTAACAAATCTTGGAAAATGAATGTCAGTATTGGAAGATATTTTATTATAGATTAAAGACATTTTCAAACGGAACTCGTTATTATGAAGAAGAAATTTGATTCCCATGATTGAAAATCATTGAATTCATGCTTATTAAAAGTGCAAAATTTTGCGGGATATTTGGGGTGAATACGACTAACTGAAAGTTGAAGGACTAAAGTGTTATAAATGGTCAGAGTTGTGGACCCAGAGGTCGATAAATACTCTCCTAAATTATCAAATGTTATTTTTTGCAACAAATTTTTAATAACTGGCAGATGCGGTTCAGTGACAAATAATATACCAGGTGAAACAGAGACAAATTCATTAAATATGTTTACTCATCATCTACTGGGTGTCCCATTTTAATCTTACATCCAAATTATCTCGAAAAATATTGCTCTGATCAAATTTTGTTTGAAACAAAAGTTTTAGAGTTCGAAGGGGGGCGTTCAAAAATTTTTTTGTTGAAGGTCATAAATTCAAAATGGCGACGTTACGATGGCTAACATATTTTTTTTAGAGGAAAGATGGTCCTTTCCTTTCTCCTATCCTTCCTCATATCCTTCTTACGTGAATGTTGGAACGCTTCACGTAATACATACATTCACACGTCATTCAATTTTATTTGGAAAATGATAACCGTATGATGGACAGTGTGGCTTAATGTTCTGGGAGATAATTTAGGTGTAAGATTAAAATGGGACACCCTGTATATGATGAGATTCCATTTTTCACTTCGACAGATAGAAAATTCTTGGCGATTCCGCCATCGTTTTTGTTCTTTTGCCATATCTTCTTTTGATAGTGATATGTGAATGATTTCAATTAAGAACTTATCGAAAAAACTCTTCACATCATAGAAACATTCTCATCTTTGATTCATCATATTCATTATTCAACAGCATCTATCCCGTTTTTTCCCCCGAGTACAAATTACGATTATTCTTGGTCAAACAATATGAATATCAAACAATTTTTCATGATAAGACTGAATATCATTCCACGAACTTCATAATTTTTCTCAAAAATTGAATTACTAAAGTAATCTAATAATATGGTTTGGCAATCTGGAGTCTCAAGATGTTGTTCGGAATCATTTGAAAAACATCATTGCATAAACGATTTCACACTGTTCCCAACATCTCGGCTCGTTCCATGCGAACTTTTCAACATATCTACGTGAATTTCAAAATTGACTCACCGACTGTGAGTGGAAACTTGTTAAAAAGTTGCACCAAATAGCTATTGATAGATCAATATTTATTTCCATATGAAATTTGTTATCGAATAATAATCAATTCTGTATTATTTTTCAGATTGCATGTCGTGTGCTGCACGTGTTACTCCAATATTTCCTACTTACAAATTATGCATGGATGTTGTGCGAAGGAATCTACCTCCATACGCTACTTGTAAGCGCATTTACAAGTGAACATAATTTAGTGAAATGGCTAATGGCTGTTGGATGGCCAACACCAGCTATCTTTGTTCTGGTATACACGGTATTGAGAGTGGCAAGCAGCGATCCACGTGATTATTTACAGTAAGTTATATTTATTTCTTAGTTTTATCGAAACAGAAGAAAATATATCTAATTAATTCACAGCAAGAAAGAATTTTTGTAATCGATTTGCTCATATTACGTAGAAAATTACGGTGTTCTAATGACGCATGATGCGCATAGTGCTAAATTCTTCCCCACAGGAGAAATCTGAAAAAAAAAAAAAAACAACAACAAATACGAGACATTTATAAATAAATTGTGTCATTGCGGTCACACTGAAGTGATGAGTGCCACGTCTCATTGCTTCAATTTATTTGTAATTTACTTCATCACATTGCTGCGATATCAATAATAGTGGAGATGAATTTCCTCTATTCAATTTATTTCTTCATTATCTGCCGTTCAACGATACGCTCAACAATGTTCGCGAATAATTGGATTCAATATTTAAGTACCTCAATGAGGCTTCATTGTTGGACATGATGAAACAGAGAGGCCAACAATAAAGAAAGACGAAGAAAGCATATCGATATAACAAAAACAACACGAAGCAGGCAAATAGGACAAGTGAGCCGGTCTAAAAACAATCTAATCGACTTTACTTGTACTGTAGGAGGGCAGAAACAAATTACTGTAAATGTCATGCACACTCTTTTCAATAAAACTCAGATACGATTGGCGAATAATCTGGTGTGTTGAATTATATAATATGTTGAGTATTTTGAGAGTGGATAATCGTAAAATTCATAGAGAACATTCTCACAACTGTTTCTAAATCGATTCGATGAATCTTTTGAAGTGCAATTAAACATTATACATGAATTATGTGAATGATATAAAATTTAGAGACAAACAATGGTACATTGAGAACCATTTGATAATTGATGATGAAGCTTAACTAATACTCCTTTTTTCCAATTGTTTCTAACTAATCTAGATGAAAATGTTACATTGATAAAGAGATTCAAGAAGCGAATAACAGGTACAGCTTGAAAACAACAAAACTAAATTGAAACTTCTCTCCAACGTAAAGAAAGATAATTAGAAAAACAATCAAAAACTTTCTCCCATCTACAATTACTTCAGCTAATTTTTTCAAGTTGTTACCTGTGTATAATTTCTTGAATTAAATAGATCACTAACAATGTTTACTATAGTAATATCATTTTTGACCTGATGTGGAACCGCCTAATTGAACTGATATGCGGGTGAGTGAATGGAGAAAATGAGTTTTAACTGTGTTCTGCGTTGGGTTCTTTGATGCGCGAGTTTCGGGACAGAAAATAATGGTTTCACCGTGTATGCCTGCGATAGATAACAAATTGATTCAATATCGGTTGGCGGGCGACAAGTTTTATTGTAGGATCGATGGTGGAATGTATACATCTATACAGAAATAGGCATTGACGATCCCTCGAGGTAGGATGGAAGTTGCGGTTTATATATTGGATTAATGTTGCTCTGCCTTAATATTGAATATCACATGAAACAAGGGTTAACAGCTGAGGTTTGAAACAGTTAAATCTTCGGAATTCCCTGTGATAATTTATTATGAGATAAAATCTGTTGAATGTCAAGAGAAAATGAAAAACTAACGAAAAACGGAATTTTCATTCTCAAAATTTTGTCCGGAAATTGAATGAATGTAGAATGCGAAATTGCGAAATTTGATATGATGCAACATCTTTATAAATGACTGCGTCTTGTTTTATTTTACTCTTTTCCTTCATTTTTTCATTTGTTTAGATCAATTTTCATATATAAAAATGAGAAACTGAATTCTCCACTGAATTTTTTTCCCTCCAATCATTTCCAATAAGGAAACAAATATTTACACACTTCCCGCCTTAATTTAATTCTTCTCTCCAATCGATCATTTTTGAGATCATACTGAAGATTTAGTTATTATCATTTTTATATATTCAGACACTTAGAAATTCAATAAACCTGGAAAAATTCAATCGCCAAGTCACAATTTAATGATAATATTGAGTATATTTATAAAATCTTGAATATGCTCCTCTTTCCATAAAAGAAATCTCAATTAGAATCACATCGCGAAGGAAAAAAGTCAAATTTTGCTGAAGAGTAACTTTAGAGTGACGATGTGAAATGGGTGATGATATTTTCCCCAGATATCTAGTTAAATCCACTAAAGTTCTGATCAGAGAGAAAATACTTGAGACAAAAACTGGATGTATTTAATCAGTAATTATTCATACTCGTAACTATTCTTTTTCCAAGGTTTTTCTAGACATCAATGAAATATCATTGGAACAAAAAGTTAGCTTTCAATGCAAAATTGAACTCCATAACTCAGTCGCTTTGATCATCAAAAATTAACTCAGATTAATTTTTTTCATCAAGAACATTTAAGAATATTCTCCTTCTCTACCTTATTATCACCATGGAAAGTAAATTCCTTACGAAAAAGAAAAAAAAAACGAATAAAAAAAGAAGTTCTGCTCTTACAAATATTCTTCATTTCTTCATTCTGTTTAATGGATAATTTCTTGATTTTTTTTCTAAATCTTCCCTAAGTTCTAGCCCTAATCTTTCATAAATTTTCTTTCCAATAAAAAATAATTATCCTCTTCTTTCGTGTCGTTATATATTGAAGGATTTTCATTATTACTTTGATTGAAAAGGAGACGAAGAGAAAAAGCGCAACGAGGATTGAAGTTTCCTGTTATTATGTGTCCAGATAATGGTGGTTAGATGTAAAGAACAATAAGAGATCAATCCAAACATGAGATATGTGGCAGATAATAAAGTAATCCGACATGCAATGATGAACAATCAAAAACCACCAGTCTGCATATTGTCCATTTACAGTATCATAACAATTGTCCGAAACCACAATCATATTGAATCTCTATAGAATATTCCTTCCACATTTATATGTGACATCAAAACGATGGACGTAAAAAAATGAAACGAGTCGAGTTGTATTTGCTCGCTCGCTACGCTCGCTCACGAATAGGGTGCCCATATCTGGTGATAGATATTTTTTAGTGGTGCTTAATTGAAAAATCGCTTCTTCATATTTGATACCAATAGGTATCACATTAATAGCTTCCCGATGCTACTCGCTATCCACCCATGCAAATTGCGTTGTGACTTACAAACTATTATAAAAATATATAGGATCAGTATCACATTGGTAAAGAATCGAAGAAATCAAAAATATGATGCATTAAAACCGTATGGTTTTATATTTGATCCGTATTGCCATAATCTAAGTTACATAACCATCTTCGGGAAACATCAATAATTTTTTACGTAGCAACATGTTCGGTATATGGATTCGCATCTTATTAACATTATAATGTGATTGGTTACTCGGATCTTTATTGAAACATAATAATATTGCGAAATATATTGCAAATTCACCACA
>JAPYZH010001052.1:0-16207 GCA_030523085.1 Meteorus colon | reverse complement strand
ACAAATTTCTTGGATTGAAATTTTCATTATTAGTTAAATATATATTAAAAATTGGAGTTTAATACAACGTGTAAATACACAATTCAATATAAAAACACGTCAGCTGATTTAAAAATGCGTCTTACAGTAGTTACTGCTTCTGCCGCAAGGAGAAGCCACGCCCCCGGCTGATTTCCCAATATTCAAGCTCTTATAAGATATCTTATTATAAGATGCATATATGCATGAGTGTACAAAGGTATTGGTTGGATAAGCATTTGCATTGGTTGGGTAAGAAAGAGAGAGAAGGAAGACTGAATAGTTAGTATCTGAGCTAGTAGAGGCGCTGCTCACTGTATACGCTCAACTTCCATTCTCTATTGTGGCTACCTTTAGTCGCAATAGACTGTCACGCCTCTTCAGTTCGAATTTATGATTAACATCTAACTCTTTGATCACGTGACAGGCACAACAGTTTATAAATTCAAAGTTGTATCAAAAACGACAGCATTCGCAGCATTCTCATCCACTACTTCATCGTGGCACTTCATCGAGTAAAGACATATTTTATAACCGCCTACCTAATTGCTTAAAATTCAAATGAAGCTGCTATTTTCTAAATGAACACAAAATATATAATTATTGTAGAGTGCAAACCCGATTATTAAGAATCAACATATTATATACATGCACACTATTTGAAAAAGTATCGCCCTCTGATTTTCAGGGTAGGTACTAAAGTTTTCGTGCAACGACAAAAATGGACTTACGAGCTTCTATGGGATGGTACTCTTTGGTATGGTATACGCTAAGGTTAAGTACCTATCTATAATTCGGTAAAACTTCTGACATTATTTGGATTTTTCTTCCTCATCAGCAATTAAACCCGCTTTATAATCTTGCATATTCAAATTATAACATTTCCATTGCAATCAAAGCAAAATACATTGTGAGAATCGTTGAGGCTGAGAATGAAAGTGTGAAAAAAGGTGTATGTGTGCATGTGCCTATGTAAAAGTGTCATAAAATTGGTTGATATGATAGCCAGTTGTATGATTTTAGATGGGGTTTAATTGAGTGAGGGGACGAAATTATTGATAATCTCATTTGCATGTAGGAGTCAAATCTACCTCATGAGTATAGAGTGCCTCCGACCGAATTGTATTCAACGTCTGACGGAACTTCAGAGCAGTCCGATAAAGTATGCAGAGTTTTGATTTGAAGCTGTTCATTTGACAAATATGATTATCACTGCATCTCATTATTTGTAGGCGTCATACAGAACTGCACAAGCCAAAATGCCTGAAGATAATCCAGTAGATGAAAAATATTCCATTCGTCTACACCAAAGAGCTAGGGTGGACAAAATTCATGTTGACGGTTTGATGCGAACCAAGGATGACATAGTGAAGGCTCAAGTCGTGGATTTGTTCAATGCTAAAAATTTCCATCAAATCATTGATCATGTCCAACGCGTTAAGACTAAATTGGAGACATTAGGATGTTTCAAGAAAATTGATGTGACTATTGATACAAGCAAAGGGTTAACTGCTACTCCAGACGGTGTGGAGGTCACATTCAATGTACGGGAGATGAATCGACTTAGTGGTGGAATAAATACGATGGTTGGGAACAACGAGGGATCAATTCTTATACAAGCTAAAGCTCCGAACATATTGGGCCGCGGAGAACGTATTCAAATGGAATATTCATATGGATCAAAAAGTACAACAAACATTAATGTGTCAGCGATTAAACCGTTTGTAGACAGTTGGTTGCATAAAGTGTGAGTAAACTGGAATATGTTTGTGCTGTCATGTTATCAATTATAATAGTAATCGCTCATATGAAATTCCTTAGATTTACCGCTAGTTTGTTTAGTACAACGACAGACGTGCCATGGTCAGGTTATAAAGAAAAAGATCATGGTATATTATTGGATTTAGCTGTGATACCTGGTACTCTGAAGCAGAATTTCCAATATGAAGTTACTTACAGAGATATTATTGCTGCTAAACAGGCATCATTCAAAGTTCGTGAACAATGTGGACCGAGTTTGAAATCAGCGTTGAGACACATTTGTACAATTGATAAAAGAGATGATACTATATTTCCAACTGGTGGAAGTCTTGTTCAATTCACTTCAGAATTAGCGGGGCTTGGGGGTGATATTGGCTATATGAAATACGAATTGATGTTACAGAGCAACTGGACACCACACGAATATCTGGTATATACATACATATACACATGCATTATGATAAATATGACAAAAAATCACTGATCAACAAATCGATTCCACTCACAAATTGGAGATACATTGATATATTTCCTCCTATAGTCATTTCAACTTGGTGTCCAAGCCGGATTTTTGAGTGGAATCAGCAACGATATGCAAATTAATATCGCGGATCATTTTTTCCTTGGTGGACCCATGAATCTGCGGGGCTTTGTGAGGAGAGGTTGTGGTCCTCAAGAGGAAGGAAATTCAATCGGTGGCAATACATTTTGGGCTGCAGCTTTACATTTGTATACACCTCTACCATTTAGGCCGGGCAAAAATAGTTTTGGCGATTTATTTAGATTACATGGCTTCGTTAATGGTGGCAATTTAGGAGACATCTCATATTCAAAAGGTGGTGTATATTTCGGACGTGCATATTGATCATTCAAATTGTTCACGCTGTCATTATAATTCATCTTCAATTATAGATAATGATTATATTGAATGTACAAGGATATTCAGAGACAATGTACGGCTCGCAGCAGGAGGTGGAATTGCCATGAGAATCGGTGGCATGGCTAGAATTGAACTTAATTTGATAATACCTCTGCTGATTGCAAGAGGGGATGTGACCCAGCAATATCAATTTGGAATTGGAGTTCACTATCTATAAATAATACGGGTGACCAAATAGTGCTGATTATCGATTGTTGATTGGAATAGCTTCATCCCGTATAACAATCGCTTCAGTTTTCTTGCTTGAAAGAACATCAGTTCATGTCAATGCAATACTTTTTCGGTACTTATAGGACATTTTCGACAATAAAATATTGAGTTCAAATGATTATATAAATATTTATACCTGGTGTGTACAATTCTGGAATTTTATATGCAGTTTTCCTGGTGAGACGAGCTTTGGTCCAAAGACACTCAATTCGCGACATGAAATCTGGCGCCATAATATCCGTAGCTTGAAAAATCTGCTGGTGGTAAATGATATGTGCTACGGATTTTATATTGACGAAATCAAATGCTGCGGATTTTACAATGTCTGACGAATAGAAACGTTCAAATTTCTCAATTCAATATTGTGACAAGCCTTATGTCAGCAATAATATTGGCAAGTTCACATTATAATTAACACTAAATATAAATATCATTGCTCTCAACGATCTAGCATGATCTGCTATGCCAATAATGGATATGTAATAGAAATTTCTTTGAATAATGCGATTCTGGGTGGATGTAATCCGATAGCATACATACCAATTTCTAATGCTTATATTCATGAGGCAATTACAAAACAATCAAATATGTGTGTAGAACATGTCTATTCTCATATATGTGTGAGAAGTTTTTTTTATTAACTTGAAAAGACCGATTGAATTTACATTGGGTGTGTTCAGCCGAATTAAGTCTTTAGTATCCTAAGTAAGTCAGTCAGTCGAAAACAATTTTAGGTCTAAGTGACTGAGTTCAGCGTGTTTCGGTCAGGACACACTTACTGACTTGTGCACCGCACTATACCATAAACGTATTTATTTATATGGAAAGATTTCCATGCAACACATAGATAATTCATTTTGTTTGTTTTTTTTCTCCTTTGAAGGAATTAATAACATGTTAGATGGAATTGCAGAATTCATTTAGGCTAAAATAAAATTTATTCCAAGGCCTGTCAACTTTTTTGAATTTTTGAAATCAAATTGACTATACTATAGAAATGATAATAAATAAAATGACGTCATATATCCTGAGTTACTTAGTATCAACAGAGCGTCCGACTGAAATTTTAATTAGATGTTCTGAGTATCTTAGTTAGGATACTCAGGACGTCTCAGGACTCAGTTCGGCTGAAGACGCCCATTGATTTATCCTACATTATGTTGCGCAGTGAAAAAGAGCATGTTAAAGATCATGGTGACAACTCGGATGCAATAAATATTCCCCATTATTCTAGGCGTTCAAAGGAACTGAGTCGTTGGAACTCATTGTATACAAGTGAGAATGGTGTCAAGGGTACATTACATGGTTATGGGACTATATATTCTTAGAGATTTTTGATTTGAATTTTTCTGTCAATTAACATGACTGAAGTAAAAGCGTAACTGTCAGTCAAATCCATTGGTCATGAATATTAAAGTGGGTAATTATAATGATAAATCAGCGCATATGAACATTGAAGACAATGTACAAAATTACTTGGCTGTTTTAGCCATTTGCTTACGTGAACTTCAATTGTCATAAATGCTGTTTATATACCAAATGCAATTGATACTTATTTATGTTCGCATTGGATGAGAGATACACTAACGCGCCTTATGACAATTAAATCTGTACGTAAGGGCATGTTATATTTACTCCAAATGGATTTGTAGTTGATTTATGATCAGTAAGTTCATTGTATGCGCGACAACAAACCCAAGAACAGATGTTATATATGAGCGTATAGTAGCAAACCGGAAAAGGATGGGCATGGCTTCAGAATGGTTGTACAATAGCGATCGTATGGATGATAATATTGCAATGCATGTGTAATAAAAAATAGTCACGGGTCGATGATTATCACAATGACATGCGGTCAAGAACACCGTGTCTCATGAATCACTATAGCATATACTGACAATTTTCACAATCGCGCAATTTTCCATTGTATAATTAATTGATTTACACATTGTATCTACTCCAAAATACACATGAAGTTAGAAAAATTGAATAGCAATCACCATTTTGGCATATATCATTTCAGAATGAGCATGTAAGATATATAACCAAGCAAATGAAAAAGAAATAGGAAATCCACTATGAATCATTTATTACTCAATATCCGCAACATATATATATATATATATATATATGCGTGAGTATGTGTGTGCTGTATGTTCTTAGGTACTTGCGAGCTATCGGATGTATATTTATATTGTTGTCTCTACTTTCTAGTTCGCGTTGACCAGCTGTCACTAATTGATTCTGTTTGATATGCCTCAAGCGAGACTGCAGTAACTTTTCTCCACTAATTCATCCCTCTTTCTCTAAATTACTTCTAGAATGAAGCTAAAGACTCTTATGATAAACAGTGAATATGATGGGTATTACTTTTCAATTCAATTTTCATAATATTGTTATTGATATAGAATATATGGAACTCTCGCAATGGTTATGAATGATATTTTTCGTCACATGCTGTGTGAGGAGACAATGATGCTATTCTACAAGTCCCCAAGTGGAAGCGAAAAATAAAGAAGAAAAACAATGATGAGAGTGAGTGAGACGTACGTGCGTCGCACATGAGCCACTTGGATGCTCGTATACTTTCACTGTTTCACGAACTATTGTCTGCAAATACTGTTGTTTATTCAATCCATAATATTACAATAGATATCCATCGATCATTTCTCATCCAACAACATCACAATATGATTCATTTTTATGATTCAAGAAGATGAACAAGATCGTTATGTTGAGTCGAGAGTATGGATCGTAGAACACCTCTGCCCTCCATAGTTGAGAGCCATAATCTGTTTCATGCTACCAAATCATGTAGATTATGGATGTTTGGTAAATGAGAATAATTTTTCACAACAACTCAGTTGCTTTCATATGTGAATTTCTGAAAATTAATGTACTCATCTTATTTCCGATTTTTGTTTAATGGCAGTCAAGTTGATAAACATTCCATTACATACATATAAGGTAGAAAATGATGTTGACGAAATAGAAGAAGAGTACTCAATGTCTGTTGATGTATGCTGCCTGATATTGGATTAATTTATGTATGAATAATACCGTGACTGATAAACTTTCGCTGTTTTCATGAAATTCTTGGATACAATTTCGTACGTATAATAGTTTTATTTATTGTTATTTGGCATACCATTTTTGAAACAGCTTCGAGAAAAGTATTCTGTTAATTCCAGTAGCTTCTACATCCAATAGATAAGTCGAAATGCACAATGTCTACGCGCATGGAGAACATAATATGTAACAGACTGGGTATTGACTGCATAAAGATCGTTGTACTGATGCGCGCAATGATTCAATTGGGAACATTATTTCATATTCAAGAAAGGTGTCCAGATAATATATTGAAATGGAATAATTGAAATTCTACTTGACAAAATACATACAGGTATGTAAAATGATATTATATAAGAGATGAATATGAGGGAAAAAAATGTTTATTGATCAAAATAATGTCCATCCCATATGGATATATTAATTTATATTAGAGAATGATAATTGTCATAGAGTATAAAACGAGCCAGCAAACATAACATTGCGAATTGTCGATATTTACATGGAGGGGCGACCCATCGAATACAGGGGGGAGAGCCCTGTCTGCCGTTCACCTATAAAACCCACACTGTAAGATCGCTTCCAAACAGTCTCCATCATTACATATATCCTGTCACACACTTCGAAAGTCGTCGTTCTATCGGAAGCAACGTAAATTTTGAAAAAAACACCATGAAATATTTGGTTATCGCATTGATGCTGTTCCAATCATTGATTGCTAAGGGGCAAGCGACCCCTTCCGAAGACGAACGACCTACAACCTTCAGACGGCTCATCCCAGCTGACGTTCTTCGTGGTGAGTTTTATTTCCAATTCTCCCCCAACAAATAAATAAATATTTATATATTTACATCTTTTTTCTATGTAATACGTTTAATGTCGAGCCATATTGATAATCCAGAACTATCACAGGTGAAAGAATCGCACGTATTGCAAGATGCCAGATGAGAAAGCGAAAGTTATACTATATTATCCGAAGTTTTTTTTTTTCCCCCCCCTAAAAAAACAAAAAAAAAAAATGATGCCCCCCCCCCCCCCCCCCCCCATATATATATATATATATACATATTGGAATGTATTAAAACGGTTTTTCTCAATTTAGTTGTTACTGTTCGCAACTTTATCTGCGTATAACGGGGATAAATAAAAAAATATTGTATTCACAGATTTCCCAGGAATGTGCTTCGCCTCAACCAAATGTGCAACTGTAGAGCCGGGGAAATCATGGGATCTTTCACCATTCTGTGGTCGTTCTACCTGCGTGCCTGCTGATGACCAATCTGGGCATTTGTTTGAACTCGTTGAGGATTGTGGACCATTACCCAAAGCCAATCCGAAGTGTAAGCTCTCGGATAAAACCAACAAGACAGCAAGCTTCCCTGACTGCTGTCCGAAATTTGAATGTGAAGCGGGGGCTAAACTAGAATTCCCGGAAATTCCAACTGTTCCGCCCACGGAGGTGGATGACGAAAAGCCAAAGGACTCCACGACTTCTAAACCTTGATAAATTGCAGTTTGTTTCTTTTTTTTCAGACGTGTATTCGAAAGCCGCAAGTGGGCCGCAGTGATATCTAAAATGTTAAATCGATTAACTATGTATATAATGGAATTTGATTAAATTCATGACGTTAGCGTATAACACACAAAGTATCCCCTTTCACATAGATGTTTATTCTACTTATACAGCTTAATCGGTGACCTGCATTGTCTTATATGGAAATCCCCTATATGTTTTAGTGCACCTACCATTTCAAATCATCGAATCTCATAGCCGTACTCATTCTCATATATGCGTGAAGCCGCGCTAATAAAGTTCTTTCGTATGAATAATTGTATATCCACAAGGTACCATTCATATATCACTATACAATCTCTATATAAGTACATACTATGAATAAAATAACATTTGTGATTTGTAATATGTAATTAAAGTACATATGTATATACACATTGTCGATGATACTAATAATAATAATATTTCTATATTTATAAATACCTGTTGATCACATCAAATGAATTGGCTGTCACATATGTACATGCTCTGTATCTTGATTCTGTCATCCTAGTGGAAATTCAAATATTATTCCAATAGTTTGTTATACTCATAGTACAATCCTAGGCGCATCTTCATCAGTTCTCACTAGCTTATATATATATATATATATATACATGTATGCACGTATGTATATAATAAGAGTTGCGGGGTTTCTCACAATTATTAGAGAGAATAATTTTTTAACAATATCATGGTGTTTATTGCGAAATATCAAGTATATATGGGAACACATATGGATTATCGATTAAATTAGTTAGGAAGAGCAAGAACATACGGTATCTGGCCTCAATAGCATATGGGGATCAAGGTGAAAGACAAATGGAGATTATGTTCACTATCCTTGCATACAAATATATAAAAATAGAAATAGATATGCCATGCATATCTTTCCGAAAACATTTCATCATATAATATAGAAGCACAATAATACTTGAGAAGAAATACGAACAAGATGAAAATACGTGAAAGTAACAATTCATGATAATACCACAAAACAAAAAAAACGTGAGTTTGTGTGTTTTTGCTTGATGATCGAGACATGACGAAGTGAAAGAGAATGAGGGAAACGAAGGTCAATGGAGAGAGTGGAATCCATGGGTGGCCGAGCGTTTCAACGAGGCGAGTGGACTGATTTCGAATAGCTTTCGCATTTGGGCGAATGTGCACAATTATTAATGATTAATTCATCTGGCTAAAACATTCAGTTGATGGATGAGCTTAATGAATCTTTTCGTCAGCTCATAAACCCTTTCTCTATAAGTATAGAGGCATAAGCACACCATATGTATGCATGCATATGGTGTATACATCATCATATAGTGCATACTACTTCAGCATATAAATACGATATGTATTTATGTATATGCTCGTATAAAATCATTGTATTTATTTTGTACTGGCATGCACATGCGTGTGGCGAAGGCAGAGGATTCAGTTATATAATCACACCGTAATTCACTGATTCCATGGTGGAGAATAAATGTCTATTAGCAGGCTATATAGACAATTGCATGAGATTAGTATTGAAAAATGGATGGAAACAAATGGGTTAATACATACTTATATATTAAAGAGATGGCTGCTATGGCTATCGACATCTTATTATTATGATGTATTAATAATAATGTAAAAGATTAATATACATATGGCCATGCTCAATTTTTCAAGTAAGAAAATGAATTAGCTGGAGGGCAATTTTCAGGCATTTTCATTGGTTTAGAATTATATGATTAAGGGGTAAACTGACAAGCTGACAAATTTCGTGAAGCACTTGAAAACAAAAGAAACACACGCAGTAATTACGTTCAATCTCGTGGATTCTTCATATTATAAATCGAAGTGTATGTATAAAAAAATTTGTAACAAAATCGTAAAATGATTGTACGCAATGTGTGTTTGGTTGGGTGTCACGAGGCAGGGAACAATATGGTTGAGGCGCTATATAACAACCGCAATGTATAATAAACTACTTCTTCACTTGTTCACTCGCCACCTCTTCAATTGTTTCAAAATCTAATGAATGTAATGTAAAGAAACGACGGACAAGTTTGAAAGCAATATGTTTTTATGAATTGTTCGATTGTGTCTTAACTGATTGCAATCCAGTCAGGTCTGCTGTGTATTTGTCTAACTGTTTGATCGACCGTTCCACACCGCTTCCTCTACTGTTTTACTGTAGACTGTACATACCAGACATAGTATTACACACCACTACATATCATAGAATGGAATGCATACTATTGTACAGTGATTTTCCATTACACCTATAGTTGTCTCATACAGTCCAACTTGGTATAACCATTTGTCACTTTTCGTTCCGCTTCTTTCATTCTCATTATTACGCATACATGTGATACTGACACTTGTACTGTGGATTTGTGAACCTTTTGTTTTTTATTCTGAGTATATGTATATGTCAAGTTGGTAATACTTAATGGTTAATACCACTTAATACTGCTTATTATATAGACAGCAGTGGACAGGAGTGGACAAAAGTGCACAGGAGTAAGAGCTGGTGATAGTCTTTGAGTTCAGGATATCAATATTGAGATTTGTGTATGAAGATCTTGTTATTGCATTCTTCATTGCATCATGTATATATGTTCATATGTACGTTTAACGACAAAGCAAATTTGATAATTGATATACAAACTGGCTCATACTGAAAAGAAGCTGGGAAAAAAAAAAGATTGCTTGAATTTTGTACATACGGGGGTTTTTCTTTCAAATAAAGATGAGGGAACTGGTATGGGGGATAAAGAATGGCGATCTCGATCAGGTTCGAGACATTGTAGAAAACAAAGTATGTGTTTAATCCTCCTCATTTCCGTATAATCATCTATTATTCTTTAAATCACAATGAAATATTAAAGTGTTTAATGCTCCATTGATTCCATCTCTATCTCTAGAATATTGACGTTAATGAAATGATTCATGGCAGAACACCCTTACATTATGCAGCAGATTATGGACAATCTGATGTAGTAGGATACCTCCTGGAGAAGGGTGCAGATGCCAATGTAAGTTTGTCATTTTCATAATAGACCGAAATATATCGGTAATGAGTTTTTAACATCTTATATTGATACATTTGTTATTATTATATCATATTATGACTTAACAGGCGACTGACAAACACGGTATCACGACTTTGCTCGCTGCAATCTGGGAGGGACATACCAAGTGTGTGAAGATTCTATTAGAAAAAGGTGCGAAACCAAACGGATTAACACCGGACGGTACGAGTTATCTTGATGCTGCTGAAAAAGATGAAATTAAGAATCTTCTTCGCCAATTGCATTAACTCACTGCAACGATTGATTGTTAAGTATGATTTCACCGTTAACTTTTATATGCATCTGCATTCATTTATAGAGTACTTCTTCTGAATGTTATTTAATACTTTTTTTTCTTGTATGCCATTTCAAGAAATGTTTCAAGTATTTTCGTGTGTGCTTCATAGATGAGTAATTAATTCAAAGGCAATTCGACATATTGTAATAGTGATTGCTGATTCAATAAGAGTGTAACATTCGTGCATAACGGAGAAGAATTACTAGCTAATGTGCAGTACTTATTCCATCATCATTTCGTAATTATGCGCAATAAATCATATTGTTATTGTATTGAGTTTTTCACGTTACTCAGTCATTGAAGCTTGAGGATAATATATGAAATTCGTATAAATACATATTTCGAAAACATTACCTTTATCTCTGACTCCATTTCATATCACCATCAATCGACCAATATTCACATTTGTAATCATAAGTTTGTGTTGTAGTTTTAGTAATAAAAAAAGTATATTTCACATACGTAATACTCATCGATAATCTCGGGTATTTTTTTTTCGCACATTATAATTGCATTAAAAAAAGCCATGTAGGATCGAATTCATTTTCATCAGGTGATAATTATCTACTTATACATAAGTTTGAAAAATAACTATTCTTACATAGTTGTAATGAAGATGCATCGAATCGAATTATAAAAGCCGGCCACGACAATTAGACGCGCCACATTTGCAGATGATTACTTTTCCAGGTATACTTCCAACATCGTAACTATAATTCCAAGTCAATTCTTGACCAGCCCTTATGAAGTTGAGTGCAAAAAAGGCCACCCATGGAAATCGGACATCATGTGTATCAACAAATACATTCTGAACGAAGACATTTGGGTCGCAAGAATGCTGCAACAAAGAAAAATAAAAGAATTTACAAAATTCATTTCAACATACAGAACATTTGTTTTTTTGATGAAATGGTATTCACATTCAAGTAACGGCCGATATTTCCAGTAGTTTTTGCATCCATAATATAGACTGCTTCATCTTCACCAAAGAAATCACGAACTGATTTGAATTTAAATTGCTCGACTTGAGAGGGTTCCACAGTTGGTTCAAATCTGCTAGGTTCTCGTCTGCCATTCCCTTTTCCCTCTTTATCATCTTTTTCATCTTCATCACTACCATCCTGATCGCCCGATCCCTTATTCGATTCTTTTTCCATGCTACCATCCTCACTTTTGTCTTCAATTAAATCTGGACTTCCTGTGTCTTCACTTTTTTTGCGTTTTCTCAAGCGGCTTTTCATTGAATCATTGTCCTCCGCCATCAATTTTGTATATTCACCGTTGAATTGTTGTATGTTGAATTCTTCGTCCGATTCATTTGCCGTTTTCTTTCGAACGATATTCCGATCTTCTTCAGTATATTTTTTCTCTTTTACCATTGATCCTTCTGCCAGATTATCAGTAGCCTCAAGTGCTTCAGCCTCAAACCCTTCTTTTATTCCTTCTACTACTTCGACATAATCTAATTCGGCCAAATATTCATCGCCATAATTTTTGCCCCCTTCATTCGCGCCTTGTTCCGTTAACAATCTACCAGCATAGATACAAATGAATGAACCAACTGGAATATCATTTAGACATCGTATACCCCAACCTCGAGGTGCCGTTTTGAAAACTTGAAGCTTCAAACTTAGCGGATGTTGAACAACTCTATTGAGACATGTTTTTACTGAACACTTACAACGTGAGTTACATTCATAAATACCAGTAGTAACTGGCTCCGGTAATCTTTTATAGACATATCCAACTGCATGATTTGGCACTCGACCACCGAATGTTGCGCCTTGTATTGTTAATTGCCAACATTGACATTTGGTTTTATCTTGACAATCATCTTCGCAATCACAACAGCATAAAAACTCTGGATCGAGATTGAGATGTACTCCCTCAGTAGGTTCTCTTACGGTGCTATATCTTATTGTGTCTGGTAATGCATGGTCTATTTCATTAACGCATGGAATTGGTACATTTTCAACACCATAACTTGAATCTTTGATATTCACAAAACATTTGTCGAGAACGAATTCTGCTAAACAGTGAACCCAACAATCGAAATCGAACAGATCGACAGACATGGTACTTTTAGTTATTCGTAAATAACTATGCACTTCTTCCATATTGCGAAGCCTCACGCCACACGGTGCTTGGTAAAGTGTGATTTTTTTTCCCTTTGGATACTTGCACAATTGACGATTCCATCCACAAAGCAACGGAATGGATAGGGGCGAATAACCTTTGAGGTCATCTGGTGTAAATGATATTCCTTTGATACAATTATTATTACATTTGTGCGCAATGAATTTACGTGTTTGTATCTTATTCTGTGTTTGATAATACACAATACTGTGAGATGGTTTCGACTCAGCACTTGTGACATAATTTGCAGTTTCGTTTACACTTTGTCGTTTCGCAGTACTTTTTTTGGCAACAGCACGTACTTGTGTTGGAGTGGTCGCAGTCACAGTCGCAGTCGTAGTTGCTGTTGTTATCGTTGTGATTGGGGAAGTTGCGACAATAGTGGTAGTAGTTAATGGTGATATTCTTGATGGAATCGAAATTGAAGTTGTTGCAATGTCTTTTGTAACGGCTACAGTTGAAACATGCGTTGAACGGGTGATTGTTTGTTGAAAACCCTGACCAATTTCTTCCGGCAAAGTGGCATCTTGTTCAACACTGCCTGATGTATACTCAACATATGGTAAATTATTCTTGTTCAAAGTGCCCGTCAGCCGATGACGACTGGGAGTATTGATTGAAGCATGATGCCCTTGTTGGCGTGCATTAGCTTTCAATAGTTCCAAGAAAAGAGGTCCGAGCCGCGCGGAACCTCGATATATCCATTCTGTTCGTCCATCTGCATCAAAGTGCATCTGAACTAAACTTGCGTCAACTTGTATAACTCTAGCAATCCACCATTTACCATTCCACTCAGTCTTCACAACTTGACCTTGCTGTAGTTTTACCATTGGACGCTCTGGATATGATTCTAAATACTTTTTTACAAAATCGCGCGATTCAATAGGTATATCCTCCCACACTCGGAGGGAACTCTCACTGACAACGTATATAAATTTATGTGCCACATATTGTGCATATCCGTCATCGAAGAAAACTAAATATCTATATTTATTTGTAGCTTTCGGTGGTTCAGCAATAACACCACTGTAGTAATTGCTTGTTTTTATGTCACTGAACAGTGCTACAACTCGTGTAGCCACCGGAATAACCACTGGACATTGTTCGTGTATGGCTAGTTGTTTGCCAAAAACCGTTTTTGTTTGATTATTATATCGCTTCAGCATATATTTAACTCGATAAGTCATTGGTGTTCTAGATATGATTGAGAGTACTTTTGCTCTTCTCCATGGAATAAGCGGATGTTTCATAACCAACACAGAACTATCAATTTCTGCGGCACGTCGTATTAATGCTCCATGTGGCGGTATACCATAATCTATTCCAGATTTGTCTTTTTGCTCGACGGACATAACTTCAACGTGATTATCTGGCATTTTATTTACTGGCGGTGTTCGTATTTGCGTCACTTTTTTCGTGGCCACAAGAGCATGCTGCTGTCCGAAATTTTCCATCGGACTGTCATCAATGTATAATTCTTCAAGATATTTAATATCAGGTTTGAATTCATCATACAATTTATTTCTGATAGAATCCATTTTGGCTATCATAATTTTTATATCTTGATCCAGAATTTGATTTGAACCTGTAATTGTTTCTTCGTATTTTAATATATACCTCATACAAAAGCTTTATACCATGTAAATACAATGAACTTACTATCAATTTTATCCCACTGTAATTTGAGAATTTTGTGTGCTTCCTTGACTTGAAAATCAATGTCATGTTTCTTGAAAATATTTGATAAAGCATCATCCATCTTTTCACCAATGCTTATTATCACATCTTCAGGTATATACTCATCTGCCAACAAAAAAATAAATGTCTTCACACTTAAAATCGAATAATTATACGTGCTGATTCATCAGGTATAATACAGATGGAATAATCGACAAACCAGTGTGCGATTCACTCTTCTCCTTTTCATCTGATTCATCACTATCAGAAATTTCAACTTCCATGGTATGATCGGGAAATTCACAGTTTAGCAGAGGCTTTTTACGAAACAGAGCATTCGCCAGTATTTCCTGATGCTCTATAGCAGCTTCGAAACATTTTTGACAGATAAATCTTTTTTTTTTTCTCGTGGAGTTGACACCATAGTAAGCACAAGCGAAACTCGGTGCAGTCTTCATGTTTATTCCTGAGATACATTTGAAATTTATACATGTAGCTATACTTGTACGAAAAAGTTTTTGGGTATTTTTTTGCTCCTGAAATGATATATCATCTTCTGAGTCAAGTTCAATGATTTCTAAGGGTTTTCCTTTCGGCATCCTTCAATTATTCCTGCATCGAGAAAATTCCATTTATTTTATTAACCATAATAATACTGACTGGTTATTGATATATTAATTAACAGCATGCAAATGCATGAAGCTGAATTACTATCTGACCAAACACGCAGATATATAAAAACAGGAATTATACTCACGATGTGAAAATATCTCGATAAACATAAGAATATGGAAAGTTTAGTCACTGCTACAGGTGGTACTCTACCCATGAATTATTACCTATTAATTCACTAACCCAACAATTCACATAATTTGTATAGTTCAATTTGAAACCTCAATAAATCACCATTTATCTTTCAAATATGATATTTGTAAATTTTTTCGCTTGTAAAAACATCTCTTTCGAATGTCACATGTACACATAGAGCAACAAGGAATACACACAAACACAAGCGCACACAAGGACGAGACTCGTACGCCAATATATTAGATATATGCATACATAAATGCATACATGCATGTATATTAATTATATATATAATGTGGGCTGAATCATTATTACCAATTGTCGAATAGATTCAGTTCGCTTGACGTTACTGTATATTATATAATGTATACAGTGATACAGATACAGGGTCTGAGTGAAAGTTGGTAAGCTTGAACAGAGAGAAGCAGAGAGAAGCAGAGAGAAGCCAGTCGGTTTCGCACTATGGCCACTGTAGCACGCTGTCGCGACTTGTGTAGAGCCACCTACCTACAATACACATACAAATATGTGCGTAGCAAGAGAGCATTGTCCTATTGGGAAGTCTTCCCCTTCGATACGCCACCTGCTGGATAAAATATAAACTAGTCTAAGCAGGTCGCGTTCAAAACAGCTGGCGTTTATTACACGTGAAAGATTATATGTACGTTCAAAAATTAACA
>JAPYZH010001049.1:0-14569 GCA_030523085.1 Meteorus colon | reverse complement strand
AGAGTAGAGTTATTTGAGAGTAGTCACATCGTAGTAGAGATATTTGAGGGGAGGCTTCTCCAATCGTAGTGATTTGACGAGTAGAGATCGGTGCCTGCCTCCAACTCGGTTCTGTCATTCCGGGGCTGTCCAGTCCTTAGCTCCTATTCTTCATATATATTTTTCGTAGAACGCTGCTGCGGGTAAATAGCGAAACGGTGTAATTTGTATGGCGACTATTTTTTCACGCAATATTGCTTGAGTTCTGTTAAAACGAATTGTTTCTTCACAAATTTTCAAATCCCATTTTGTAAAATGTTTATTAACATGTAACTGAATACGAATCGATTTCCATTCATATAGTTTTTGATAATAAATCTTCAGAATTGATTCTATTTTTTGAAGGCTCACACATTTTATATGATCATTTGAGGCACAGGCTTTCTCATCATTCACTACGTTGTTCGTGGCAATGAGGAATATATGGAGTATGAAAATTCAACTCAATCAATAGTCATAGGGAGGATGCAATTGTACATTTCCACCCAAGGGTATCCCGTTATGGAACAGATGTGACTAGATATTCAGGAGCAAATCTGAAGAAATGGGATTTCGTGTAAAATTACCAATCACAATGGAGAATCAAGAAAGAGATTACGTAGTAATTTAAAAAAAATTGAAATAAGCATAATTCTGCAACTAACAGGCTACAACAAAATGCGTTTCTTCAATCGTTGATGTTTATTATGTCGGATCATCCGTGAGGTTTCAATAGTAATTAGATAAACATATCAATAGGAATTCGATTGACATTCGTGCAAAATGATTCGAAATGAAACAGTGCGAGCTCTACTGTAGACAACACTACCGAAAACCACGATGATGGTTTAATACATAAGATATAGAATTCCGCCATTACTTAATTATATAAAACTATGGAATTATGTCATATACTGCCAAGCTCATAGTTAATTCTCAGAGCCCTGATGGAATCGGGGAAAGTCATTTGACAGCACGCCCTAATTTGGAGTTATCCTAACTTTTTAAGATGTGATTCATATTCATACATTTTTTTTAAATATATCGGTATATAATTTAATATGTAATCCATACTAATAATCATTGGGATACAAATTTGCGAAATGTATATATGGATATTTATAGAAACCCAACTTTTTTCTTTCTCATGTCATACAATGGCAACGATAAAGAGTTGAATATTTTACTCTCTACCTTTTTTGACCAACAAAATTCTGTGCAAAACGTCAATCGCCTCCCTCAGTTGTGAAATAAAGGAAATCCCAAAAAATTCAAGATCCAGAATACTCTAACCCAGGAAAGTTTGAATGCGATCAAAACCTGGTGACTAAAATGGAATTCCGCTTGGTCAGTTAATATGGTCAGTCAATAACAGAAAATAATGTTTCGCTTAATCGAAAAAATTTCCGATTATTTTGGTGTGATTCGGAAAAATAAGTTCTGAACAATTGAATGATCATGGGATTCTCTTATTCAATTGTAATGATATTGAAGGGGTTGCGATCGATCATTCGCGGGATTTGATGCGCGCTTCCAGACTTCACCCACATCTTCAGTTTCGCACAAATGTCGATTTCCTTTCCATTTATACGATTTTTTTGTCTTTCTTCACCTACGAATTGCGGACACTAAGTAGGCAAACATGCATACAAAACATATAGTACTACGACTGTTTGTGTGTCAGAAAAACAAGGAAAAAAATGTCCATTAGAATATGATAGTCCAACATCTTCACATCATGAATATTTCATATGCAATAATCAATTTATGCATAACATCATTTCAGTTGTGTTGACACATTAACCGAATACATCACTTGTATAAAATTTTTTATTGTGATGAATACAAACTATATTACTCATTGAAAATGTTTATTCTAATATGTTCAGGGGCGGCTGTTGGCGCTGGCATTTTAATGATGATCTTAGCGGCTGTCTTGGCTGTACTGTTTCCAAATATCATGGAGATTTTGATCAATCGTGAGGTGGCACTACGTGACGGCAGTCGTGCATATGGATGGTGGAAGGAACCACCAGTCGTACCACGCATGACTATCTATATTTACAATGTAACGAATGCTGATGAATTTTTGAACAATGGTGAAAAGCCAATTCTCCAAGAGCTTGGACCGTATATTTATATTCAAAAATGGGACAAGACTAATGTAAAGTTCAATGACAATGGTACAGTGACATACAACGTACGGAAACGCTTCGTATTTTCGGAGGTAAATTCATTTAATTATATTTTTCAAGTTAATGTAAAAATAAGAAAATTCAAACATACATTCCGGTTATTATTCATGACAAACATGCACAATCGTTCAGTCATCAGCTGTGAGGCATTTTGAAAATAATGTTGGACAGGAAGATGGTGACAGTTCTCTCATTTTTGATCCTGTAAATGCTTTTCACAACTTATGCACCTATTGTCCCTTACAGGACAATATGGATATCCGTTTCAAAATGATATACTATGTGTGTGACGCCAATGTTCATCAGTAGTGATTATCAATTCAACATTATTGCAAACCAAAACTCGGGAATCGCTATAATATTCGCCAGACTTTCGCAAACAGAATTTCGAAACGATTTTTCCATCAAAAGCGTACGCCATTCATTCCTCAAACCCCTATAATTCATAATTGTTCCATGTGGCTCCCACGTTGCGCGAACGCCGTGATTTTTGTTTTGTGGGAGATTCATCAACGGTGCTAATCATAGATATTGCGATTGGTGATCACGACTCCACAAAGGCCTGATTTGCTCGGCCATCTACGATGATGGTATCCGATTCCGGCGCATTTATCAAAATATCGTTCAAACTCAAAGCATAATATCAGAAAACTATACAATCATTTCATACACTACAAAAACTTCTTGCGATTCACGTTCATTCGAATTTTGTTTTTCTCAAATGTTACCTCATGTAATGAGAATGTACTGAAATATGAAAATACCCCAGCCAGCACCTCAATCACATTCATTCTCCAGAGTTCCAGCGAAGTGCGCTGCCGAAAATCATTGATTTATATTTTTCTGCGGCTCTATGGTATATCGACAAATTCGAGAAGGGTGATTGAAAATCATGCCACCAGCCATATATATATGGCGAGTCGAAATGATCAAATCACAATTGCTACAAATATGCCAAACTTATACTTTCATGCTCGTACAATGCTCAACACGAATAGTATTTCATATATATAATAAAATTTATATTAATTCTTCATATATATATATATATCTATCGTGAAAATAAAACATTGGTAATTAAATTTAGGAGTCATCAGGTTCGGAGGACGACCTAGTGGTAGTGCCAAACGTTCCAATGCTCTCAGCCACCAGCCAATCTCGTCACGCTGCCCGTTTCCTTCGTCTGGCTATGGCTTCAATAATGGATATACTGAAGATCAAGCCATTTGTCGAAGTGTCAGTTGGCCAATTGCTCTGGGGTTATGAGGATCCTCTTCTCAAACTTGCCAAGGACGTCGTTCCCAAAGAGCAAAAATTACCGTATGACCAGTTTGGTCTCCTCTACGGGAAAAATGATACACACCCAGATCGATATACAATATTCACTGGCGTTTCGGACATCACTAAATATGGAATGATGAGTCGTTGGAATGGGAAAGATGGTTTCAAACACTGGACAACTGAGGAGTGTGACTCGCTGATGGGTGGCGATGGAAGTATATTCCCACCTCATATCACTAAGCAGTCCGTCCTCAAAGTCTTTGACAAAGATCTCTGTAGGATTCTTCCACTCATCTTCAAGGTTAATATAAATTAATGAGTGTATGGAATAAACGTTTCTTAATGCCAAGCACAGCTTCACAGTCCCTTGTGAAAACTGCAAAAATATAGATGTTTGATTGATTTTGCTGAATGGAAGTCAAAAAAATAATGGAGTAGCTTATACAAAACTATTCATCCTGCTATTATACAAATGTTACGGTGAATTCATAAATTTTGTTATAGCTCATCTTAACACTCCAAATGAATCGTGTGCCTGTTGTAGAATTCTTCCTACAAAATGAGTGCAATTCTTGATGAACTAAAGGTGTATGAGTTATGCCAATAAAGAGAATCTTTATCATCCACAATGAAACGAATGTTTTAAACATTAGCAGTCCGAACTTTTAATTCAATTGCATAATTCATGCTATTTTCAAAATATTACCACCTTTCCAATTGTGTCCCATTGAAGCCATCTAAAATATATACACTTAATTCGTTTCTCCGAGATAATAATTGAAAACTCTCTCCAATTCATAATACCAACTAAGTTTTATGAAGTCTGAAAAAAAAAAAAAAAAACCGACTGAGCCAGAGCCAATCTCTACGACAATATTGCACAATGAACTCATATATACATTCGTTGATCCATGAGATCGATCGGACCATCGGTACGATAAACACTTAAACTATGAAATGAACATATTCAATATTGCGGCATGACTCCCTGAATGAAAACACCACCATTGACCAAAAATCAAAATTTGTGATGATTTATGGCTTGGTTCTGCAACGTTGAGAAACGAACTTCCATGGAACATCAGCCTTGGACATTCATTTTTAGGAATGCCTAATTGTTATTTTGTACTTCTTATCAGAATAACGTGAGGAGACTTATGTGAGCTAATTATGGATTCTGTTAAATTTATTCCAATAATAGTGTTCATAAAATATTTGATTCTAGATCAAATTAGATAAATCTCTTCTCAGATAACCGAATGTTTTGTTATTACCAAACGTATCAATATCGACCGATTGTACCTAAGTTGCAGATTAAAGTCGAACCAAAGAGCCATTCTGTCATACAAAATCTCCCTTAAAAGTATATATGACATAAACATCATTTCTAGTAATGACTCAATTAACCGTTGATTTGTTCTATATATCACTCATACTCTGGTATGTATTCAATGAATCTGTGAATTACATCAACGATCTTCAAACACTGATTTTTGATTGAGCCCATATTTTCATCGCTACAGTATTTAGTTTACTTCTTTTTTACTGGCATAACGCATACTCCTTCATTTTATCTGTAACTGCACTCATCTTCCCGAAAGAATTTCGTAACAGGCACAAGATTATTTAAGTTCAGCAAATTCTCGCCAAATGTATAACTGTGTCGTATCAGAGCTATATAACATTTGCACAATGGAAAAACAGTCTGAATCGCTCAGCAAATTTATCGTATCCAACAACAATATTCATTTTAGTCTATTCTCAAAACCGTGGATTAAGATAGTTGTCTTGCTATCGTAAAGAGTCAAAAAGTCTCGATACAGAACCCACTCTCATATAGCAATAGTCCAATAGTCGAAGGTTGTATATGTATACGCATCTGCCTAGAAATATTTTTTTGTGCGAAAAATGTGACAATATGGCATATCTATTCTCTCACTCACATGTGCATACCAATAAAGTTATAGCTAGTATATAATGAATGCTCCAGGCGTCTCATCATTTTTGTAGTTGATTATATCGAGAGAAAAAAATCATGGTAGAACGTATGCAGTAATAGCAGGGATTTATCAAGAAAACAGTGTTTGACAAAAAAAATGAAAGTTGTGGCAGCTCTCCGTAGGAAAAAAAAACACGAAACGATACGATTGAACATTTCATTTCTGCCAATGATAATTATTCAGATCAAACTTTGACTAGACTCTTTTTCCAATTCAAATTACTTCGTGTCTTCGCGCTTCTTCTTCTTCTTTAAGGGAACTTGTTGCATGTAGTGAAAGTTACAGTTTTAATTGCAATTATCTCATGTTTTGTATGGTGAATCATCATCAGATTTCGAATTTAGATGTATTGTTTCTTCATTCATCGTCGAGTTTTAGATACTTCTTAATATTCTGCGATCTCGAGACACGTGTACCTTCTATTCACCCACATTTTATACTACAATAAAGTTGGCCCATAAAGGACACATGAAGAACTAAGACAAGTAATCAATATAATCTAACGTCCGTTGTATTACCTCAATATATTAATGACCGAAATTCATTATTCTAAAATATTGCAAGATGGGAGATGCATAGTTTTAGAATAATTAGAATTGTATGATATTTCTGTCGTTAAACGAAAGAATCGCGACATCATGAAGATACTGTCGGATTAAAAGAATAAAGTTTTTAGCCTCCAGATGGTAGATGTACCCATTGAATGTCTTTTTAAGTTAGTTGTTCCATGAACCTTATAATGTAGGATTTCCGTGAAATTCCATAAGATTATTTTTCAACTGAACATCTATCGAATAATCGTGGTGCAAATTTAATTTACCGCCCCCAATTCAACAAAATGATTTTTACATATACCGCTTATTAGAATTTCACTTGAAATATTTCAGTCAGAAAACAAAAACAATGTAGGAATTTCATGACAAATTTATATGAAATAGAAACGAACACACCAAACCGTATGAAATTAATCTAAAGACTTTGCGGACACCGTGAGAGAGATATAATCGATTAAAATTTGATGATTACAATAAAATTGCGTGATCGGAAGCAGCAATATGAATGATGTGGTAATTGCGCTTCAATGACATTTTAAAATCAAATATCTTTCTAAATATTTTAAATTTTTCTGAGAATCATCCCCCAAAGTTTCAAAGATTTAGTGAAAAAAAGCTTCAGGCCAGTACTGCTTCAGCTTAAATAATATGTATTTTGAATGCAAATCCATTGTGCAGAATCGCGATGACAAAAGTTTATGGATTCCAATAATTATCAATTCCCACGTAAATCCGGTTTAAACATCTATACATGAACATGAGCAAACGCAAATTACAAACTATATGCCTTTAATTATTCTAATACTTATCATTGCAGGAAGAGGTGAATACCAACGGAGACGTTCCCGGATACAGATTTGTCCCACCAGAAGATGTTTTTGCGTCTGCAGATCGCATCCCATCTCATAAATGTTTCTGTCCGGGTGGACCGCCTTGTTCACCTGAAGGCACTTTCAATGTTTCTCTTTGTCAATATGATTCACCAATTTTATTAAGTTTCCCACATTTCTACTTGGGTAAGTTAGAAACAACTTTGAAGATGTGAACACAAGTGCTACAATTTTTCCCAACCTATAGACAATTGTCTGATGCAAATTATGCGAAGAATTCTCTCACGTATCATTTCATCTATTGCTCGTGCGATTTTTATTTGTTCTCTTTTCATTCAGTGACTCGTTCTGAATAAATTCACTCTCACTTTTGATGTGAAATTCAGTCTGTAATTGTTACATTATAAATATACAACGACAATAATAATATTGATATTATCTTAGTGAGAGCGATGCACTGTGGCATGAAAATATAAGATAAAAATTTTACAGAAAATTAGTTGTTTGAAAATTTCGTTAATAAATTTTTCATGGTCCATAGCTGATCCAATATTACGTGAATCAGTAATTGGAATATCACCACCAGAAGCAGAAAAGCATCAATTTTTCATCGACGTTCAGCCACTTATGGGAACGACACTCCGAGCTCGAGCCAGAGTCCAAATTAATCTGGCTGTCAGTCAAGTGCGAGACATTAAACAAGTAGCTTCTTTCCCCGACATCATTTTCCCTATTATGTGGTTCGAAGATGTAAGTATACTTCCAATTCATAATTAAAATTCACGATAATGCATGATGAATGTCGTGAGCTGTTATTAGTCTCTACAGATAGTGCTTGTTAAAATTATACCAAAACTGTGATATCCGGGTCTTCCCATTTGTCCAATAATGCCATGAAAACGGACTATCCAACACTTCCGGTTATATCTAACAAGATACTTTCCTTCCTCATTTTATTCCTCGTGTTGAAACATAAAAATATGTATATACTTGTTATATACACAGAGAGAAATTTATACGATTATTTCGCATGAAATGCTTTGTTCTATGAGAATGTTCTGAATAATACAATGCATCTATTTGATAACAACGACATCAAGTCATTTGAATTATACTTTATTACACATCAAAAGAAGTATTTGTCAAATATGGATGGAGAAATTTATCAAAATTTTTTAGCACCACGTGATTGAGGATACCATCTCGCCCTCATTAACAAACACATGAGTTCTTACTTATATATGTTCTTATTTATTGTTTATATAGACTTCTTCACATTCGTGTTCCAAGTCCTTAGAAGACTTTCCCATATAATTTAACGTTATTTCGAATAGGATAACTGCAGAATTATAAGTAAATATCTGGACCGATTTCACTGAATCCTGATTAGGTAAATACCTAAGTTCATTTCCACGGGGAATCGTGTATTTGAAATAGATTTTCCAAATATAATGTTTCCTTGTTCTTGGGAATCTTTCGTTTCGTTTTATACGGAAGATTTGGCACTCTCGTATCTTTGTGAAAATGATGAATTTTCGAAACTTTCACCGTGTCTTTGTATTTATGTTTTATTGAAAGGTATACTGAGAAATCCACCATGAATAAACGTGGATGTTTGGTCGCGAAGATTCGTTAAAATCTAAGTGAATGCACTCTGCTTTAGATATTCACGAACGCACACAATTTGATCTTTATATACTCATGAACAAACAATAATTGATCTTAAATCATAATTATTCCAGGGCGTTGATGGCCTTCCAAGTCATGTGACATCATTGCTGAAGATGGCAGTAGACGTACCACCAATAGCGAGGGCGGCTCTTTCAGGTGCTTTAGCTGCTGGTGGTCTTGTTGTTTTCATAGGCGCCCTCATTTGTCTCGCCAGAGCAGCGAAACGCCAAGAGAAGCTCCACTTGAGTAATCCTTTACCCCCAGGAGCTACAATGAAACAAGGAAATTTAAATCCTGCCTTTCAAGGTCCCACGAAATAAACCGTCAAATTAAAAGATAGAACGTGTGATGCTAAATATATTATGAATATAGTAGAAAGATGATATTGTGTTGGAGAAATATTATGCTGTCAATAGTTACGCGACGAAAAAATTAGGGGAGGAGACAAGATGATGAATATATACTATATATGCAGCTGCAACAAAGTTGAATATGCGTTCCTCATATTTGGTAGCGTCTCAAAATATTTATCCGTCTTATTTGTTACTGCATTGAATTGTTTCCGTTTTATTTTTCGCAATGCAGTGGGTAAGAGTGCGCAATTCCATGTATTTGGGGCTCAAATGAATGGGTTTGCGCACTCTTACCCACTGCGCACACTTGCCCCACATGACCCTATACATTTTTTTCTTCAACATTTCATTCTGGTTCATTTTTACAACGTTTCACGTATTTTTTCAAACAAAATTACCAATTACAATGCTATTATGTCGAGCACTATAGACAACGCAAAATTTCCGAGAACCAGATCTTTTTTCTTGTTTTGCGCTATTCCTAATAATATTAATGTTCTAGTACAAGCAGGACGTTCACATATTACAAATGTTGGATAGTTTATTACATGATTGTTTCTTCCAACATGGCTCAACATGATTGAAGCAATATTGCGCATACATTGACAGTGATATGCAAATAAAGTAAGGAAAAAATACGTAAGATACAAAATATTGTCGAGTGTGTACAGAAAATTTTGATTTATCAATTGTATTTGAAGTTTAGACGCTTGCACAAAAAGGACACGCACACCTGAAATATTACGCTCAAAACATTTTCTTACAATATATCTACAAATGTTACTAAAATGACGGTTATTTATGAAGCTTCCAATACATAAATGTTTTATGAATCGTTCTGTACTCATAACATCTCAGCGGGGACAATACAATATTGTCCTTAATTTTCATATTGTTGTCAACGCAACCTGAGGTATCAGAATATCTCTCAGGCATTCATTTTTTTATGATTTTCAGAGAAGTTTTCATTGAGATATTGTATTTTAATTTGGCTGAGTATTAACTAAATTTAAAATTATTCTTTGGAGTATGTTTTGAGAAGCAACTGACGTTCCCACATTGTTTTTTATTGAACTTTGTATGCTCCGTACAATGTATGTATATGTGATTATTTTTGATGTTTGTCAATATATATGTGTATGATATCATTATTATTCGTTACGTATATTATTTTATTAATAGATTCGAAATCAGTATGAATATATTTCGATTTCATTCATGACATTGATGTTTTACGTGAATAAATCGGAAAGATACCAAAAAATAATAAAAACAAAAAAAAACAAGTCCACCTTATGGCCGTACTTGATTCATTCCATGATATATTATCTTCAGGAACTAGAAAAATAAGTGTACACTACTGTACTACAGCCAAACCTAGAAAAAGCAACATCAATTCTTAACATTATCGAGATTCACGAAAGACAGCCTTGATGAGCAAAGGGAGGTTATCGTGTCGCGTAAGGTCAACATGATTGAGCAGCTGTGATATACGTTGATGAGATACTAGAATGAACACAAGCATCAATGAGTTGATCAATGTTGTCGATTGATTTTCAAAAAGTCGCATCCACATGAACATCGCGTGACACCTTCTGCAATCAAGTTCATGGGTATTAGTTACTATTGATGAATATATATTTTTCGCAATGGTGCGTGAGAACAGGCTCACAACACTCAACAATACCTGTGAGACATAACAAGAATGCAATGAAAATTGATATGCTCTATTGGTATACGCATCAATTTAAAAATGAGACATGCTTATCCTGCGCTTCTTGCGAAAAGCGTGAGTTCAAAATAAGAAATCATTAATTGGACAGAGGAAGAATAGAATTCCGTTTATTTCATAACCGGGTAGATATAGATTCGCCATAAAATCTAAACATTTGGGAAAATTCATGTGAATAAAAACTGTATCAACAGCTCAAAACAGTCGAAATCATTACGCCGAATGAGGTGGCCCGCGTAATAAAATATATGCAGAATACGATAAAATCTGTAAAAAGATAATAATTGATGTCAGTTTCCTTATGGCTTCAAGTGGATCATAATGCATATTGCTTGAAGTGGAAAAAAAAATGGTAAAATTGAAAGAAATAGATTCTCCATATATCGACCGAAATACTTTGCGTTTCGCATTATTTCGAATAAAAGTGCAGAGAATTTTCGAAGACATCAATCTTATTTCAATTAACGTTACACTTATAACAACTATTCATAACTGCTACTCTTCCATTGAAATACCTTTTACAATGGATTAGTTAATATTTATTTTATCAATAAAACTTAATCTTCATACACATATCTTGTCAAGTCAATATAAATTAAATGATTGAGAAACAACGGATTTAAAATTAACAGTCTTACTGCCGGAATTCGTTCATTATACTGCTACTTACTTCCACAATCTCAACAAAGATATATGAAATATTGTAGTCTTTTCAAAATATCATCAATACGAATGTTAAAATAACTGCATGTTTCGAATATTGACTCAATTTATTTTGAATTTCCGCGCTACCAGTGATTCTTTTAATAATCATCCACAGATTATTTTCTCCTGCAAAATTAATTATACACAGTTTTATACATTGCTCGATTCACTTTTCTGTAACAATTTATTCTGCGACATTTCCGACTCGTTTCTAGTCAGTGCTGCGTGACGCTCCTTCTGTTGCTTTCGCATAATATGCAATAGACTACATGTTGATAAAATAATTCCCATGACACTACCCCACTGCATTCCAATTTCCGTCGCTTCGGCAGTAAAATACGCATGTTTAAAAACAGAAACTAAAGATTCAGGGATACTGTCAACGCCGATTTCAATCCAAATTAACGGTAATATTTGTCCGTCTTCAAGTGATCCGAGAAATGGTACCCCAACAGCTTTCCGAACCTCTACGTTCATCTGTATTCTCGAATATCCGCCAATAAGAACGCCTAATCGCTAGAATCAAAAAAAAAATCATCATATTTGAAATGATAATAATTTCAATTTATCATCATTTATTCACATCAAACCAAATGTGCAGAAAATACTTGAAAACAGTTCAGACAAAAAAAATTGAACATAAACTCACGGGATGGATTTCAATACACGACTCGTGAAGTTCGGCTCGGGGATTGAGACCATCTATTTTTTCCCGGAGGGTTTTGTCACCAGCATAAAAATGTGGGAAGGAGGCGAGAAAAGGTAAGTTGAAATTGCATGCCGATGAATTGAAAAGTCCCGCTGTAGGGCAGTGTCTCGTTGTTTGGGAACCTGGCGAAGTTTCTGGGCAATAACAGTAATCTTTACTTGGCGACGATGTAAAGACATCTGGTGAAAGTTTGAACCTGCCGAACCAATGACATATAAATTTATCAGTTTGAACATAAATTAGTCACATATTATGAGCGTCTATCTACGAAAATTTACATCTTACCGCAAAGATGGTATCCCAAAAGATGTTCCTGTGCCTTCTTTATGAAGACGTAATGTGCGGCACATATCCACAGAGTAAATATCAATAGAAGCATTTGGACGATCAAATGTCCCTGGAGGAAACATATAACCTTCTGTTCCATGAATTCGATCGCACTTCTCGTCATTCCATTTTTGTTTACTTTTATTTTTTCCATTAACAAGTTGAATCATACCGAGTTTACTCATGTCATCCGAACCTGTGTTTATGGTTATTGTATTTTCTGACACACCACTTTTCTACAAGTAAAAGAAATATGGACAATCAACAAGTACTTCATAACTAGCGATCATTGATAGATCAATTGATAGATCAATTGATAGATCAATTAAAATAAGATAACATTTCACTAATGTATAAAGTGAACAAACGTGAGCAAGGACGCCAAATTTGTCAAAAGGAATATTTTCTTGCAATGAGATGAATGGTTTTGCCAATTCAAAAATGTCGGCATCGTAACCCCAAAGAAATCCTCCAGCCGGTAGGGACACGAAGGGTTCTGATTGCAATGTAGTGAGAACACCAGTGATTGCGAGCTGAGCAACGAAGTTCAAGTCTCTCATAACTGAAGTCGCCGCTAATAATGGAATATTCGGCACAACAACTATCTCATCATCTGGACTACCACCCTCCCATTGAAACGATCTTTCTTCTTGAAAACTCACACTACCATTGAGATGGAAAACTTGATTTATCCTTGTAAGAGTTTCACGATAGATGTATGGTCCAGTCTCTTGAATTTTCAACTTTTTGGCTTTACCCTTCTCAAAATCATCGACATTGGTGTAATTGAAGATATGAACTCTATATACAGCACGAATAGGTGGTCGTGTGAACCACTCAATTGCTGGCGAATTATTCCTTACTATCAGATTTGAAAGTATTGCATTTTGAAATAGATTTGTCAGCCAGAAAATAATGAATAGAATAAAGCTAAAGACTGTCATACTGATGACAAATGTAGTGACACACTTCCGTGGTAAAAATTCACGACGAATTGCTGACGACGATTTTTCCGTGATTGCAAGCCTTCGTGTCATTGTGTTTTTGTATTCGATACTATTGCACCAGATTGACCCACCCAATATTAAGATTGCTTCGAAGAATGTTCAAATAACTTCTTTTCCCGTATTTCTAATTGAATATAAGTCATTCAAATGGTTCTTTCAAAGTCATAAGTCTTGTTTCAATGAAAGGAGTGATACCAAAGCGTCAACAAATCAACAGCTCGGCGAGGAATTAAACACCACGAATGCTTTTCGTTCAACTGACTTCTTCAACGAGTTGGCGACTTACGAAAATCTCCCGGCTCCACTATTTCAATGTGAAGATAGATAACCTTGTTGTGAGAAACATGACCTCGCTTGCGGGTAACACCTCCATGCTATCGGATTGAGAGTTGGGACACGAGTCTGCTATTCTGGTTATAATTATGTACCATTAAACAGTAAATTTCTATAAAGTTGACGAAACATTCCTTCAGGTCGTACTTATATGTTTATATTATAAAAATTTGTGATTATGAGGAAGCCGTTAAAAGGGGAAGATGGTCAAATAATGGGAAGAGAGGTCTATCTGAAATATAACAGCCCACAATATATTCGCAATATTTATGTTTTCAGAAACCAAACCTTATTCATTTTCCTGTTGTGATGTTTCAACGCCAAACCATTTATAATTACGCAATTGCCATTTTTTCATACATTGATCAATGTCTATTACAATCAAATTTTTTGAATTGAAAAAAAAAAATCAATCATGTATAAATAATCAAATACATATACATATATGCATGAACGCATTCATTTGTGAATGGCATTTTTCCATTGGAGTATACAGAACATCACGCGATTTAATTGCGTTCAATCACCGTGAACTGGATGAATCGAGCGGCCTTACTTATCAGTGGATAAACGTTATTATGGGACTGTCTCGAGTGATTTTTTTGTTGTGACCAGACGTTGATAAAAAAAAGTTGTCTGAGATAACGTTGCTAATATTTTTTATTATGACGCTATGCAGACATGTTTATACATATTCACACATAACTTAGAAACGGAGAGGATTTTGGTACATTATTCAATATTTGTATGCATGTATATATATGCATGCCGTATGAATCAAGGACACTTTTTCAAAATATTGTATTATTCGGAGACATTTGTATTTTTTGGGGACTGGCCGCAAACTATTTTTA